>CP135534.1:1887704-2102021 GCA_032402905.1 Khaya senegalensis | reverse complement strand
TGAATAGATCTATCACATTAATATGATAATATAATAAGAATATTGTATCCAAAACTTTTTCTATAAGAATTAGTACTTTGTTTTTATTTTATTAATTAATTAGTTAACTATTAAAAAATATATATATAATTAATGAGTTTTATTACTTTTTAAGTAAGAAAATTTTCTTAAAATGCTAAATAAATAATAGAAGATTATTGCTTATCTCTATATAGTCTAATCTTAATTTGAGTAAAGACATATTTATAAAAATGGGGCACAATATTATTTGAAAATATTGTAATAGAGTAAAATCATCATCATTATTATTATTATTATTATTATTATTATTATTATTATTATTATTATTATTTTATTTTGGCAATTTGGATCCATTTTGGTGTTATTATATTGAATAGTTGAGGGCCTTGTTTTGGTGTCCACCAAAGTGCATGCATGATTTGTTTTAATACTATTATTCTTTATTTAGATAAGTGGAAACCTTAGAAATGGCATTGGTTGCATGCAATAGAGGTCAAAGGAAAAATTGCCGACTATGTATTGTCTTGCCAAGAGTTTGTGGAAAAATCAAGGAGACACTTAGCTAAATGGTGGCCTTATCTTCAAAAAAAAAAAAAAGTAAAATAAAGACTTACTTTGTTTAGTTGTGAGTTCGCTATTCAGAACCAAATTGAAAAGTGAGACAAGACGAAAGAGAGTACAAGGCAGAGAGAAATTTTGTTAAGTTTGACTTCTTCTTACTACTTTTGCTTTATGCATGAACGTTTCTAGTAATAGCCTTAGCACTTATATTGATTGTTAATGATATTATGATAGTAGAATACACATATGTATTTCTTTGTTTTAAATTTGTACTAAATTGTTGGTAATTGTTTCTTTAAGGGTAATTGATAAGATTTTATTTTGTAAATTATGTAAAATAGATTTTAAGTGTAGTAGTAAATGGATTTTGATATTGTAATATTTGTGATAGATAATTTATTATATATGTGTAGGTGTATATATTCAAATTTAATAAATAATATTAGTAATTATTATGTTAGAAATTTTAGTAGACTTCTGTGCTGGATTAGTGAAAAATATTTAAAAATTTGTTATTATTTGAAATTTATTTGTTATCTTTGCGCATTAATATGTTAAAATTGTTGTTTAAAAATATTTTAAGTTAAAGTATAAATTATAAAATAATTTGGACATTCTATAAATTAGATATAGGGTAAAATAGTTATTTAAAATTATTTTAGGTTATAAGTAAAATTTACTATAATATTGAACTATTTTATAAATTAGTAATAATTTAGAATCTTTTTGATATTATCTACCCATGAACACCATTTAGTTTTTGTTTATGCTTGCTGTTATTATTATTATTTTTTATATTAGTAATTATAAGGATAGATTTTAGAAAATTTATTTTATTAATTTTGAGATTATTCTCAATTTTTAGTTAGTAAAGTTTTATTAAGTAGGTGTTTTAATTATTATTATTAGGTTATTAAATATTATTATTAATTTTGTTTAGAATGTAATTTTAAGGAAGAAGATCAATTGACAAAAGATTAGAGTGGCTAATTGTTTGAAATTTGAAATAGGTGTTTATATATAATTGTGATGATTTTGATTTTATAAAACTAAAAAATAGAGTATTTAATTTATTAAAAATTTAAGCATATTTGTATCAATTTTCTTAATAGATGTATGTGTGATGATTAAATTAAATTTATCTTAAAATACTAATTTAAAACTAGTAAAATTAATTTTTTTGGTAATTTTGTTAGATAATATGAAATGTTATTGTTTTCACTCAAAAATTATTGAATATGAAAATAGTATGACTTTATTTGATTAAGTATCAATGACTTTAGACATGATTTTAGTTATGTAATAAAAACATGTAAATAGAAAATCAAGTGAAATGATAGTTTTTAAGAATGATGCTACTCAAGTGCATTGGTCATTAGTAGAAGGGCGATTCCTAAGAATAATAGTTTTAGAATATGTATAATTATTTTATAAAGTTGTTAATAATAGAATGATATTTATTTCATTTCATCATATTTACAAATTAATTGTTTTAAAAAAAATTATAATATTATTTTTTAATCATGCTTGGAATTTAAAAAAATAAATTAAATTTGTTAATTTTATTTTAAAACTTTTATTGTATATAAATATTTATTGAACATTAATTTGTCTCTACTTTTTAAGTTTTAATAAATTTGAAGACAATAGTTAAAATAGATTAGAGATTTTTTAGTTAAAAAATATTTTATTATATTTTGTCGTACTTTTGTATATCTAAATATGTATAATAATTATATAATTTTGAGTAGTACGTGAATATTTAAGTGATGTATGTTGACGTTGAAAAATAGTTCATGAAATGAAAAATATATTTGAGAGTGTTGAAATTTTAATTGCTAGTTTTAATTATCGAATAGAGAATTTAATCAAAATTTATAAAAATAGTTTAGAGGGTGCTACAAATATATTTTTATTTATTTTTGATTTAACATCTATGAATTTATGTTCAATAATTTAATTATTTTATTTACAACATAAATAATTATAAGAACCCAAGCATTGACGACGTCGTACTAATAGTTATGACTTCACCATGTTTCTTTATTACTAATTAGCACAAAGCATGCGCGAACGCAACGAAGTATCTTCTAAGAAGGAGCAAAATTTTAGAGGGAATTTCTGGAAAAAGACAAAAACGAACGGAAACTAACCATTTCATCGTCTCCTTGTTTCCCGTCACCTCCAAACGGCATTTCATCTCCATTATTGAACAACTTCACGAGCCCGCCTTTCTTTTCTTTTCAAAACATTCTTATCCCTTCAAACAGTCTTTGCATTTGGTTTCAATCACACGCTCCTCATTTATTCAACTCTAGAAAGCTACTTATGTATGTACTTGACTTGTCATAAAGATAAAGAAGCTAAGAAATTTATATCTCTCTCTGTTTTCTCCGCCAGCTTGCTTCATGTAGCTCTCGATTTCACCGTTAAGTCTTTTATTTTAAAACCCACTACCTAAAATTGTTCTTTTCGCTGAACAATATTCTGTTTTGGTCGTGTTTTTCTGATTTGCAATGGCGTCAATTACTAACCCGCTTCAGTCCTCAGTTACAACTCCTTGTATCTCTACACTGTACTTGTCGAAGACTACGGTTTCACCAATTTATGTTAAAGTTAACACTCGACCACTTGCTCCAAAAGCCACCCGCCTGGCTTTTTCGCCGTTGTCTGATAAGAAAGAATGTCCCGCGGGAGTTATTTTCTCCGGCCAGCCGGTTAGATATGCCGGCCGGAGCCAACAGACAAGAAGGCGAAGTATCGTTGACTTTCCGGTTGTTTCAGCTGCTGGACCTGATGCTGACGGTCGTGAAATTGAAATTTCTGATGGGTTAGATGTCTTATCAGATTTTCCTTCTTTTGTTTTGTTTTATTTTCTTTTTTCTGTTTGGCTGCTGAGAAAGTGAAGAAAAAGTTTGTTTTTTTTTTTTTTTTATTACTATCTATAATTTATATTTGCTTTCTATTGTTTGAACTTGATCAATTTTATATATGAGTAACAGATTACTTTTTACTATTTGTGGCTTCCCCTCTGACTAGCAAGTGTAACTCTCTATGACTGCAGGCACGCAGAACCTTCAAAAAGCTTTGGTGAGAGATTTCCAGCACTTGTCACTGGCTTCTTTTTCTTTATGTGGTAAGCTATTAAATTTAGACAGTCACGGGGACTTCGGGTTATTCCAATTGAATTTTCATCATTAGGAATCTATTTTCTAATTCTATAGATATGCTACATTGCAACAATTTTTTCTTTATTTGTTCATTTTTGCTTCGCAGAAATTTTCTGGTTTTGTTTTTTTGGAGTAAGATTTGGGGAATATCTTGCTTCTTAAAGCTATACATTGCTTCCATTAACATAGCTTTGCTTGTTATTGTGTTTCCATTTCAGATTATAGACCAAAATCTCTATGCTGTTATATATTGTTTTCTACATAATTTTTTGAACTCTATATGCTGCTGGCATTTTGATTTCTATGCAGGTACTTCTTAAATGTCATCTTCAATATACTCAACAAGAAGGTCTACAATTATTTCCCATACCCATAGTATGTTATCCTTGTAAATTACATGAATCTTTTTGTTACATCAGTAGAGATTTCATGTATTGCTCTCGCTCAACAGAGACAAGCTTATGCCTCACTGCTTCATTATCTCTTTAGACCTCCTGAACTTGGGTTTTTAAAATTCTATACTCTGCATAGTTAAAAAAGAAGTTTTCCCCTTTCTGCAGCTTTGTTTCTGTTGTTCATCTTCTAGTTGGAGTGGTATACTGTCTCGTGTGTTGGGGTATTGGTCTACCCAAGCGCGCTGTAAGTTTCAGTCTATGACTTGCTGTTTTTGATCCAAAAGGCACATTCTAGCTTCCCGTTGATATAATTTTCTTTTGTAATCAGACAATTAATAAGGAGCTGTTGGGACTATTGACTCCCGTTGCATTCTGTCATGCCCTTGGACATGTCATGTCCAATGTATCATTTGCTGCAGTTGCTGTATCTTTTACCCACACTATTAAAGGTATGAGCAAAAGCATCTTATTCACTCTAATTTTATACATATTCACTGTCTTTTAGTCAAGGCATCTATACTTATTTAAGTAATCACTAAATAAGATAAGTTTTACAAGATTGAGGGACAAGTTTCCTATTTCATGTTGTGAACTGAATACCATTATGTTGTTATTGTGAGATACATGTTTGGATACTTTGCAAGTGAGCCCTGTTGATACTTAGTGGTTACATTGTTTTAGAGGTGTCCATTCCTTGTATATTCTAACTGAGAACATGTGTTTCTTACCTAATTTGTGGTGATATGTTGTTAATACTCTTTGGTTGACATTTTTCCATTTGTGATTATAAATGTCATGAAAACAAATTTGAAATTTGTTCAGGTTTTAATAAATGAATGTATAGAAACAACAGAATACAGGTAGATGCAATTAGCATAAGTTCTCCATGTACTTATGTTAGATTGATTGGAACATGTTATTTCATTTGATTTTATGTCTTATTTGTAGCAACCGGTAATATGAACTCGTACCTTTTTTTCTGATTAGCAGCTCAAAATCCTTACAAAGTTGAAGATGACAGTTTATACTCCCTAACAATTTTCCTGGTATTATTTAATAGCTCTGGAGCCATTCTTCAATGCTGCTGCTTCTCAGTTTGTTTTGGGCCACCAGATTCCCTTGTCTTTGTGGCTATCATTAGCACCTGTTGTTGTAGGTAATAATCAGACTATGATTTATTTCCTCTACTATATTCATCTCTCGTCAGTGGTAAAGAAAATTCCAATTTCACCAAGCTTTAACATGTGAAATAAATTGCTGATACCACATGGATGTATACAGTATTAAATCTTCTTTGTGTTATCTACTGATGGTTTCTGTAACTTCAATTTTAGGTGTTTCAATGGCTTCATTGACTGAACTTTCTTTCAACTGGACTGGTTTTGTCAGTGCAATGATTTCAAACATTGCATTTACATACAGAAGTATCTATTCAAAGAAGGCAATGGTGAGATTCTGAAGTGTGATCCTTCACCGATATACTCATTTTGTATTATAGTAATGACGCCAGACTGGAGTAGTCTTGCTATATTTGAATACTTTTTGGCCCAATACACGGAGCCAGATGATAATCTGTTGCAATGAGTTTCAACGACGGAAGATGCTACCTTTGTGGTCTCTCACAATGTCTTGTTGACCATTGGTTATCCTCAATGTGCAAACTCTAGATCCAATGCATCTTTAAAATTTTTCTGATTCAGAAAGCATTCTTTGGATGGATATGACTTTGAGTGAGTCTGATATTCTCTCATTCCGTTGTGACTTTGATGGTATTAAATTCATTCCATCTTTTATCTGAGTTTGTTTCTGCTATAAAAGTTCTGTAGAGAAGGTTTCTGATCAAAGTGATGTCTCAGTGTTTTAGAGCCAGTTGAGTGTCAAGTTTCATATGAAACTTGATAACCTGATTTGGTTCTCTTAGGATGTCTGAGGAACCTGCAAGATATGCGATTAAGTGCAATGCATTGTAAACCCACAAGCAGCCAAGGGATAAGCTATGTCTTGTTGCCAAGATAGATTTCAAATCGACATGATGTAGCATCTTAAGAGAATTGCCAAGATAGATTTTAAATCGACATGATGTAGCTTCTTAGTCCTGATGATTCAGCATCTCTTTTGCATATTTCCTGTATATTAGAATAGCACCTTTCTCATTTTCTTTTGTATGCTCTATATTCTTGACAATTTTTTTAAAAAAATTTTAACAGACGGGAATGGACAGTACAAATGTCTACGCTTACATTTCAATAATTGCTCTTTTGTTCTGCATCCCACCAGCAGTACTTGTGAGTTTCAAGCACCAACCGAAATTTCAACATTATTTTTTTTTACTTTGCAAACCTTTACATCTGACCTTCATTCATTTGGTCTAAATTTGCAATCAGATTGAGGGTCCGCAGCTGATGCAATTTGGTTTTAGGGATGCAATTGCCAAAGTGGGTCTAGTCAAGTTTTTGTCGGACCTATTCTGGATTGGAATGTTTTATCATTTGTACAATCAGGTATGTCACTGGGAAGCCATTTTTGGCTGCTGCTTTAATCCAATGAATCAGAAACCTCAGGATTTTGGCAATTTAGTAATATGCTTAAGGAACAAATGCTTCTATCATCTTCTTCATTTTTTTTTTTCAATTAAATTCCATTACAGGATTGTCGTTGATGGCCAGCACTTCTCTGTTTTGTGCGTTAACTTTTGAGCTTGATATTGCAGCTTGCTACAAACACATTGGAGCGGGTTGCACCACTTACACATGCAGTTGGCAATGTGTTGAAGCGAGTTTTTGTAATTGGGTTCTCAATTGTGGTATTTGGTAATTACTCCACTGCTTTTTTTAACTCTTTTATATAGAGAGACAAACTGCCAAATTTCTATTCTAGTGGAAGATCTTCTAGGTGGTTTTTATGGATGCTATATTGCCAAGCATCAAGTAACCAGAATTTTGAGGATAAGGCACCTCTATAGTTTAGCTCTCACTCTCCCAAAATGTAAATAGCTGAAGACTCCATTAAAAATGTCATGATTTAGCTAATTTCCAGTTTTACTGGGCCTATGCCTCGTGACCTTGATGACATTTTTATGGTATCTTCTACATGGATGCCATAAACTGCCACCTGAATTCTCTAAGAAACCAGTGGTCCAAAACCAATGACTTTGGAAGATATGGATATGCTTTTCATTTATGAATGTGTCATGTTGAATTGTTTGCATCTTAAGCAAAACATCAGGACTTGACCAGACACAATTTGTGCTGATCAAATAGTTGGTTTTTGTTGCGTTTACAACTTCATCTTTATACTTTCTAAAGAACCAACTTGTTTTTATGTTTTTCTCCTAATGGTTGCAAAATTTTATAGGCAATAAAATCTCTACACAAACTGGGATTGGTACTGCAATAGCAATTGCAGGTGTTGCCATCTACTCCCTAATAAAGGCAAACATGGAAGAGCAAAAAAGAGTAAGATTTGATAAGTCATAATTCCTATTTCAATTCCAGCATCTCTTTTCAAATATGTTTAGTATTTGATCTTAACATTTACAAGCTTCAAAATTTGTAGCTTGCCAACAATGATCAGTCACAATCTGACGTTTTCAATGTCAAAGTTTACAGGATTCACAACACTTCATAGCTCTAAACTCTGCTTATGAATTTTCTTTACCATTTCAGAAAGCTGCTTCGGCGGTGGCTGCATTGTAGAAGTCTCGAGAGACTCCTATGCAGAACCTTGTATATGTATGAGAGCAATAAGGGATCCTCAAACAAAAATCGGAGGGAATCTTCAGAACATCATTTCTGTGGGGTTGAAGATGGTAACTAAATTTGGCCTACCAGACCAAATGTTCAAGATGACTTTATCACTGAGAAAAGAACAAACTATAAACTCTTTGTTTGGAATCTTGATTTTCTAACTGCTACGATGCAAGCGAATAGCATCTGTCAAATTTAACTTATCTGTACAATGTGGATCTTTTTTTGGAAGACAAAATATCTGACAATTTCAAGCAATCCAGTGATCTGGCAAGGCCCAATGGTCTGGTTAGAATGGTAAGAATTAAACACCAGGACAGGAAATGGATTTGAAATATATTGGTGGAGCATCTACCAATCTACTCAAAAGGTTTAGATGCATGTAATTATTATGTTCGATCCAATGGAAGTCCCAGTAATTTCTGAAATATCTAAAGGACGCTCTCTAAATCATTATTATTTTCAATGAAAAAATAATAATATTTCTAACATTTAATTACTGTTGTATCCTGAATCAACAACGTACTTATGATGCGAGTGAATTCGTCCACATAAAATTATTTAATAACGTGAATTATTCACAACTAATTAATTAAAATTTAAAAAACTGTGCGAATCAAAACTTCACAGAATAATTAGAGTAAGTGAGTCATGACTCCTGCCACTTCAAATCTGTTGGAAAATGAAATTATCTGCTGTAAAAATAACTTATTAAATTATCTGACATGGTCAATACCTATTCTATGGGATCAACATTTCCCTTCCCTGCCCTGCCCTTCTGGTTTACCCTCAAAAAATGAATTGAAAAATAAACAGAATCAGCAAAACAAAGATGCTTCTGCAGGAAACAATGATCCTAACAGTAATCGTTGTTGCCAACATTCAAAAATTGAACAACAATCCGATGATTTATAAACACGCACGGAAGGCACGTAGGAAACTAAAGCTGGAAATACACAAACTCGGCCTACACTCTCATCAATCAGCACAGCGATTGATTTCCAAGTTCAATGGGAATCAAGCCTCCTGCAACAAGAAAATTATACACCAACCGTAAAACACAGCATTGGTTGATGCAGGATTGTCCACAATAAATAACAGCGTTATGATGACATTACACTGAAGATAGAGATGCACCTGCAGTAAGGAAGAAAAGTGCAAACAACATGAAAAATGCAACAAATTCCACCAACTAGTCAAACCAACGACACAACATAAGCTAAAATTGACCATCAAAGCAACAAGGAGTGCCCAACTTTAAAGTCCCAGTATTTTAACCATGTTTCAGAACTTACCCATTAGGCATAATCTGTGCCGTACTCAAGATTAAACAGCATGTTCCTGCGATTCTCCGTGCCCATTCGAATAGCAAACCTTTTAGCCAGGGCATCCACCTTGTCATTACTCTCGTAGTCCATCTCTCGCAAGCATCGCCTTCTGACCTTTTTTAGTGTTTCTTTTGAGGGTGCAAAACCAGCATCTACCTGCAAAATAGATTCCTGTTAATTTCCTGCAGATACCAATCCAGTTCATGGAAACACAAATCTCATTAAAATCACAAATAAAATAGGAACTTACCATCTCATCAATTACAGAGAGAGCAGCTTTTTGATCTCGATTGACTAGGTGTGCATCAACAAGCAAAGAATATGATGTCGCATTGGGTTTAACACCCAAACTAACAAGGTGCTCAAACACCCTTGAAGCTTCAAATGTCTGCACGAGAGCAGGTCATAAACTTTCAATATAAGACACTTTAACACACTGAATGTGCAATTAGTTGAATGGATTTCTCTGTTTTCCATGTGCACATGATCCAAATACAGTCTCTGACACTGCATTAGGAACCTGCAGCCAGAGGACATTTCCTTGGGTCCTCAGGACAAACATGATTGTCCCTGTGGTAATATAATCAACCTACCATTAATAGAGGTTTTTGAAAAAAAAAAAAAAAGAAAGTAATATCCCACCATAGCAACAGTCTCTCAGCTGTGAATTATTCTTTAGGTTAGGGGAAGAATGCAGGGATGGCTGTCACATGCATTCTCGCCAAGCCCCACAATACCCATGCGGGCAAAAACACTGGATGATACTCAATAACATGCCTAAGGATGTGTTTTTGTGTGTGGGGGTGTTGACTCTGGGTGAGGAAGAGCAATATGGAGGTCCAAGCAGCATACCTTTTTGAGCTTCCCAAACGCATACATTAGAGCATTGTATGAATGAATATCGGGGGTCAACCCAAAAGAAGAACCCATTGCGTCAAAAGTTTGGTAGGCACGGTCAAGGTCCCAAATATTTGCACAGCCTAAAATTACACAATTGAGAGCAGCAACGGATTTGTAAGGAGGCTCAGCATGGCTCAAATTCTCGAGTTGAAAATACACCTGGGACGATAATTTAACAACATAGAATTAGCAAATATATTAAATAAATGAAAGTATGTATTCAGCTCCTAATACATAACATGTATAAACCATAAGTGCATTCTCACCCCCAGAAGAATAGTAAACATGCCACTTATTAAACATGAAACATATAAATCCTGAAGTACAGTAATAAATTCCCTTATAAGAGATATACATGAAATTATCACTGCAATTTTTATTAAAAGGGCAATAACTAATCAAAGCGATAATAGTTTAAGAAACAACAATTTTAGCATTCCTCTTCTTAGGAACATGCGAGTTATATCCCATATATTTCCTTCTCACCAAGAGTTATTGTTATGTCAATGCCAAATATGCTGAGCTAAGCACACAAAAATTCTTTATGATGTTAATCATGCGTACCCCTTGATCCATAGAAGAATAGCATAAAACATAAAATGCAAAAGAAACAAACTTCATATTCTAAATAGCCTATAATAAGACAAAAAAAAAAAAATTTATATAGCGATGCTTAATGCAAATGCTCATTGCATAGCCAACACAACAGGAAACACTATGGTTATGATAATAAACGCATGGATGCTTTGCACCTGTTTTACAAGACTCAATTGGATATTAGTAAACAGGAAAAATAATTACTTTCCATCCTTAAAATCAGGAAGAGATATGAATAATATTTCTCAAACTTATGTTTTCCGAACAGAAATATTATGATTATAAAATATCTTCACAGATAGATGATTCACCAGAATGAACATGCCATACAAGATTGAAGATATTGATGAATTAAGACATACCGAGTCCAAGGTCTCAAAACCCTTTTTGGAGCAGGCCACAACCAATGGGTATAAAGAGGTAAAGGGAGAGAAAAGTTCTGCTTCTACATCTTTGATGGAATTGCCATAGGCAGCTTCTAATTCATGCAGGGTACTAAAAGCCCTTTGTAAATCTCCCAATGCTGCATGAACGTATATTTTTCCGAGATAAGTTTCAGGGTTAGGAGCCTTCTTTTGTCGCAAAGAGCGTCGTAGGATTGCCCATGATGCATCCGATAGTTTTTGACTGTAGGTTCTTGCTGCAGTTCCTAGCACTGACACAACTAGTCCTTCGTCTACAGAAAGCAGAAGAGGGGGCCTTACATTCTCACCTCGGGCAATCCATTTGGCCATGAATTCCAGAGCGCAAAAAGCTAACTCGCTGTTATCTTCTTGAATTGCAACTTCTGCAATATAATTGCACGTGTTCCAGGTTGGACAAAGAGCTTTGTTTTGATCCATTGTCTGGTAACACCCATAGTAACAATGTCATTCAAACAAATATGAAGCAAAAGTGTACCTCCCTTCATGGAGTGACTTAATCATCAAAGAATTCAGTCATGTACCTTGCACTTCTTAATAATGGATACCAGTGCATCTGACCTATTCTTGTTAACACAGCTCCGCACACATTCACCAAACACTCTCATAGACAACATATAACCAGATTTCAAAGCCATATCTAAATATTTCAATGCAGTATCAATCTGGTCTGTCAAGAACATCATGCCAATAACTAAGTCATATGACTCATCATCAGGCAGAGAATCCTTCCCTGTTTGCAGCATCCTGATTATAATAAGTAAATGAAGGTCATTAGATATTGAATTGACATCCAACTGCTCGTATGTATGCACTCAATGTATGAGGCCACGTCAATACTTTAAAAAAAGTCCAGAATAAAATAACCTGGAAACATGCAAGAGGTGCATAATTAAAGACACGGCGAAAAGGTAATATAAAATCATGTACTTCAGACAAAAACCAAGTCAAAAAATGGTGCCATATTGCACCCTTTTCCGCACAAAGCTTTTCAAACAAAGCCATAGCATCATTAAGGAAATAATGTAAAATTATTACCAAAAAGCAAATACTGAGATTAAGAATATAACAGAAAATTCACATTCACAACAAACTACTCTAAAGCTTCTAATTACACTGCCATCCACATTTTATGATCTAACCTTCCAAGAGATAGACAGGGATGCACAAACTTTCTGGGAAAATTGTAGCAGCACACTCACGGAACTCCATTCGTTTTGACTTTTATAAGTTCTGGGTCTTTTCTCTATTAAAAGTTACTCATCAAAGAAGTTATTTCTGTTCTCTATGTCATGTTCCAGTAAGTATTGTGCTTCTTGTCGTATAAGTCCAAAAGTTAGGAAACTAAAACTTGCTATCATTGATGTTCATATAAAATACACACTTCGACCTTCACCAAAAGTAAAGAGATGAAGGTAGCTACACCAAAGTACCAAGATGAATGTTTGATCCCTGTAGCCTACGACAAGCAGTCAGCTGAATACTTAATAGAATCAGTGCTATCAATACCACCGAAGCTTGACATAAGAAAATCGACCTGTGGATAACATTCAAATGATAACCTGGGTTTTTTTTTTTTGGTAGTTTAATTTTAGTTTTTTTTTTCTCTTCCTCTCGGAATAAATTCCACAAATTGTTAAGATCATGAAGGTAAATTTCATATGTCATACTAATTTCAATAAACATAAAGCCATAGTCAGTATATGTGCAGTATCTATTATGAGTACTGCGATCATTTATACATATTTCATACATTTACCCAAAGAGAGAGAGAGAGAGAGAGAGCGGAAAGCTAACCGTTGGAGCAACTTCTCAGCAGCCTCGGTCTCTCTGGCCTGGTACATGGCTTTCAAGACCAAATTAAAAGAAGCAGTATTAGGTAGAATGGCAAAATCCTCCATCCGGGCAACTAAATCGAGCAAATCACCAGCACTGGCATCCATCATCAAATTAGCTCTTAAATAATGATTGTACAAACCAACGTCAGGCTTATTCGGTTTCCCATTCTTATCCAAACTTCGAATCCAAAACTCAAAGAGTTGCTTCATATCTTTCCATCTCTGACTGGTCATCCAGTCCGCAAAAACATTCATCAAATGCTGCGCATCAAGTGTTTGTGATAAAGCCTGTATGCGTGGGGTGGGTGAATGCTGGAGGAACCCAAGAGAAATTGGAGACTGAGCGACGGCTCCCGTATTGGCTACTGGATTTCGCCAGTTCTCATTGTAAATGGGACTTCCCGTTGAAGGGTTGGGCGGAAGTGGTGAAGGTTGAGATGACTGGTCAGCGAGTTGGGGTTGTTGGGAGAGGAAAGTGAAGGTGGAAATAGAGAGAGATTTGAGATTAGGGTTTAGGGTTTTAGCGAAAAGGGTTTTGGTTCGAGTGAAGATCGACATTTGAGATGCCATTCACAAGCAGTTGCAATCCGAGCCTCCGCTAGGGTTTTGTTCAGTTTGTAGTTTTTGAGGAGGTTTCAGTGGTAACTAATTTTCGATGAGTTTGTAATCTGGAATTGAATTAGTATTGGCACCCCCCAAAATATTCCGATTACACCCGTTTCTCAAAAACGTACAAATTCCCGTGGACGAAAGGTAGTGTACTGAGAAACAGAAGGGGTGCACTTAGGGAAAAGTTAGAATTTGTAAAGCCTGAAAGAAATAAAAATGAAAAAATAAAATAAAAAAATTATGTTATACGAATGAACACACTGAACAATTCATGCATTTTTAATACTTTTAAATGATTTCTTTTAATATTAGTGGGCAATTAAATTAATCAATAACAAATTATTATAAGACTTCCTTAATCTTGATCCTGATCTTGTTTTTGACTCCATTCAAAAGGGCGGTTTCTTGAAAGGCTAATTGATGGTCAAATGTAATGGCCTAACACCACATCTGGCATTTGCTGTTTACAAAAGCTTTCCTTTGCTTTGCTGCCCATAAAGCAAGATTGGAACCTTTTTAAACCCACGTGCCAATGCTAATGCTAAACCCATGTGTTAAAATGCAATTAAATCCATACTTAATCAACACAATAGCACACCAATTTGTAATTCATTCATTCCCCCTTTTCCTTATGCATTCAAGCCACCGCCACCATTCACACGAAAGTTGATGAAATTTATTTACCACCAAGTTAATTAAGATCAGCCTCGCCTTAGAATCACTACACACATGCTCTGAGGTAGATAGTTTAATTACTTACCATGTTTTATGATTGGAAGACGTTATTCTGGCTTAATATTTCAAGTAATAACTTATTAAAAAATAATAATAAAAGTTGTTACTGTAAAAGAAAAAAGCAATCACGACACAATGTGAATAGAGTAATAAGAAATTATAACTTATCTTGAGAGGGAAAAAAAAAATTTTTATATCAATATTAACTAATAAAATATTTTAATAAGTTAAAAATATTTAACTATTGAAATAATAAAAAATCTTATCGTATTAAGATATTTATGTGATTGTATTAAATAAAATATAAATTTTAAGTATATTAAATGGGTGTTTGAATAATATAATATTTAAAAGTATTATTTAAAGTGTAAATAATCTCATATATTTTTTTTAAATTTATTTATCTATAATTTTATATTATACACATCTATTAATCTTATCCTTAAAGAATAGTTCGTTATATTTAGTTTAATAGCAATAGAAACTAGACGTTAAAGGATCCATTTTTTTCTCGTATTAACTTTTAGACTTTAGGAGGTGCCAATAAGATGCTTGATTGAATTACTGAGCGAAAACAAAATGGAGTGCTTGTTGGCACCAACGCACACACTTATACCCAAAAAGAACTGCGAAAGAATGTATGACCCGTTCTGAATTTTGAAAGCTACACAAAAAGCCAAAAAGAAAAGGCAAAAGAAGAAGCAAAAGACTCGATACAAATTGAACAGAGCCTTCTAAGACCACTGAAGTAATTTCCAAAAGTGAATTTAAGCCGTTGCTATTTGCTAAATAAGGTTAAAAGCAGACAACAAACAATACTAACAAATATTATAATGATGGGAGTATAAATTCATAAATAATGAGAGGGATGGTAAGAAATAGTAGTAGCTTTTTGTGTGATTTGTATTGCCAACAATTGAGGTTAGTTGGTGGAGGAGGAGGAGCCAAAAGAAACCAAGAATTGGAAGAACAAAATTTCTTTGAAGGATTTACAGTGGTTCCTTTATGTTCCTTTTACTTCACTTTATTTGATCAGTCTTAAAAGTGTTTGATTAGGTTCTTGAACAAATTCCTATCAAAGAAGAATAAATAATTGGAATTGGACCACTTTCACAACAAACTTTGATGCCCTTCTCTTTCTTATATATTTTTCTTTCTTTCTTTCTTTTCCTCACATTTGTTTTCTACATCAAACTCATCCAAACACTTCTCATTGGTACAAAGTAGTAGGTGCACTAATAGTTACATAATTAATACATAAATTAACAATCTCTCTTATTTTAGAATTTATTATTAATATCATTATCATTATTATTAAATTTCTTTTTTTTTTTCCAATACATTTGTTTCACTCATACATTCATGATTTATTATTAAGTTATAAATTTATAATTAAAAAAGAGGTAATTTATCCTCTTTATTTACATTTCATTTGAAATTGTGATACTTGGTAATTATGTTATATATTAAAAACAAATATATATATATATATATATATATATATATATATATATACCAAAATCAAGTTTTAGTATGATTCATTTATTTTTTTTAATATTCAATACTCTAATTCCAAAACAATTATAATTTAAAAACCATCCCACCTAAATTACAGACCAACATTTAATCTTGTTATATTGTCTCTCCCCATGTTATTTAAGCAATGTCACTGCTCATGCTTCCTTCCTATTTTCGATTTCCATAATTGCGAAAAAGGAATTCCAAATATTAACATGCTAGGGGAGAAGTTGACATATCTTTTTTTTTTTTTTCTTTTTTAATATGTGTGCGTGTTTTTGGCCAGTAATAGAGGTTACCATCACCCCCATTTTAGATGAATTCCAATTAATTCAACTAAATCTTCTATCAAAAATTAGAAACAACTCAAATGAAACTAAAATATACATACACATACATATATACTCCATCAAATAGTTCAAAAAACCATTTAAAATTGATATACTGTGAATAAGGTATTGGGTTCGTGTAATTTAAACGTATGTGATTTCTATTTGGTTTTTGGTGTGGTTAAACTAATTTTGTAGGTTGGTGCCTGCCTGGAAATCTACCAAACGTAGGTTGGCTTCCTGCCAAGGATTCCAAATTGATTTCTTTTCTTTGGTAGAATTCCTTTTTCTTATATACTCAAATCAAATGATGAGTGGAAGATTGAACAATTTGTTTGTTATTTCAGATTACTCATCCAATCCAATCCAATCCAACACATTAAAACTTCCTTTTAAATTGCAACAATTTTGTTTAGCTTTAAAATTTAATATAAAAAAGCTTTTAATGACACGTAAAAATTCACTCACTTTTTTTTTAAATATTAAATATTTTTATTCCACAACTTAACAGTTATAAATCACTGTATCTTAATAATAAAGGAAGCCTAAGTGTTGATGGTAAAAATTTAAGGATGCTAAAATATTGAGAGTGTTTCCCACAGTTACATCTTCGTATGATTAAAAAATTAAAGTGCTCGTGTAAAACACAGCTGGCTAAGTGTTGTTCAATGAATTTAGGTGTGCTTTGATTCTCTTGTGTCTCTCTATCATACCCACATACATACAGAGAAATTCGACAAAGCCCAGTGCCTATGCAAGTAAACATTCATTCAATCAAGAATTATTGTAGCTTTGTCTCTCCACAAATGTAATATGAACTCATCCAATGATATTAACAAATCAACAAGTATTTAGGCTTCAGTGAAAATTACCTGCTCTTGGGCCACATGGTGTGCCGCTTGTGGTGGCTGAATTTGAAACAAAAATGAAAATTTCATTGACATTCTTAAGTGTTTAACAAGCTCGTTTTGTAATTAGACCAATGGCAAAGATGAATATAAAGAAGTCATAATAATAATAATAATAATAATAATAATAATAATAATAATAAAATTTTTAGATATAATTAGTTGATAATAAATATAAATAAAAATTTGAGTTGCTATTGAGTTTTTGAAATTCAGTAAATATATAATAATTTTAAATATATTAAAAAAAATCATATGAATATGATGGTTCCTAGTTGATTTTTTTTTTTAGATTAAATTTAAAGAGAATTGTATAAAATTTACATAAAAAAATAGATTAAAAAAAAGAAAGAAAATTTTAGGTGAAATAATACTATCGTATCAGTATAAATGATATAGTAAAATTATTCGATCAATGAAAAAAAAAGATTTATTTATTAATAAGAAATAAAAAAAATTAAAAATAAATTTTATTTTCAATTAATATAATAAAAAAATTTATGAGATTTATTTTTATTTTTTATTAATTATATAATTCTATTACATTATCTATATTAATATGATAAGATTATTTTATTTAAAATTTTATTTTAAAAAAATAAATAAAAAATAATAAATATCATATGTTTCAACTAATGTAAATCCACATAATCCATTCAGCAAAGCAAAAAATGAAAGACAGCAAGCAAACTAAATCTGAAAAGAATTGCGTAAAATTTACAGGAAAAAGAAGGAAATTATGAAAGAGTAATAAGTATACTAAACCAACTAAAGTTAACCAAACCCATGTAATTTATTACTGCAAGCATAATGAGATAGAATAAAAATTATCTCTTAATTGTTTGTATTTTTAAATTTTTAAAATTTAATAATATAAATATAAAAAATAATAAAAAATTTAAATATTATTTTTTTAATTTTTTAATATTTTAATAAATTAAAAATATACAAAAATTAAAAAAAGAATTTAAGTACAAACGATACGATCCAAATAGCAGCGGGCACAAGTAGCAGCAATAAAATTCACCCATTGAGTAAAGCCACCGGCCTGGATGACTATTGATTATTATACATCGCACCAAAATGAGATGCTGGCACTCAATCTGAAGCTAAAGCAGAAATGGACAAACGCAGTGCTAGCTCATTGTGACAGCACATTTGTAAAGGATCTCATTGGTAGGACCTTTCTGCTTTACATTCATAACATAGCAAAACCAACTTAAACCAGGCTTGGGTTAAGTTTTGACCCTGCACTTGAGTTTATGACCGTTTGAAGAAAAGAAATACACAAAAAGAATAATAAAAAAAAAAAGTGTCAATTACATGGCAAGCCATATTTTTAGCTTGCTCAGTTCCCACAACACTATCCCCCCACTCCAAAACCACATTAAATTATCAATAACAGACTAATATAATAATTTTCCTAATGCAAAAGTGTAAATAGCATGCAAAAGCGAGTATATATATGGTATGTCCACAAGATACAGACGGCACCAACCTCATCACCCACCCTCAGTCTCTGATTCCTATCTAGAAGGCTCCACACCCCCCCTCTCTCTCTTTCTTTTGCTCTCTCTCTCTCTGTCTTGTATACAGAAAACTCTAATCGTCTTTTATTTCAAATTCCACCAACTTCCTTAAAGAAGGTTTTGATTTCCCATAATTTGCCTTGCAATCTTGCATTAATCATGGCTGTTGTAGCTTATTTAGTGCTGTTATTAGCCATGACTGGTCAATCAAGTAAGCCTCTTTCAAAACCCATGGTTTCTGAAATGGGTTCTAAACAGTTTTTCCTCTGTGATCTCCTATGTTTTTCTTTTTATGTTACTGGCATCAATCTTATAAAGAAGAAATATTTGGTGAAAGAGGAAAAAAAAAAAGATCTTTTATGGGAACTAACTGTTCTTGTTCATGGTTGTGTTCAACTCATCTTCCAGGTGCTCTTTATTGCTTATGTAAACAGGGGCTGAGTCAGTCAGTCCTACAAAAGGCCATAGATTATGCTTGTGGAGCTGGTGCCGACTGTTCTCCAATTCTCCAAAATGGTGTTTGTTACCAACCTAACACTGTGCAGGATCACTGCAACTACGCCGTTAACAGCTATTTCCAGAAGAAGGGTCAAACACAAGGAAGCTGTGATTTTGCTGGTGCTGCTGCCACTAGTACCACTCCCCCTCAGAGTAAGTCTATTGATTTTACTCTCTTGACTAATTTGTACTCCTGGGATCCGGTACTGATTTTCATTCATTCTTCGTTTAACTTGCAGATGTTGTTGGCAGTTGTGTTTATCCTTCAAGTGCCAGGTATGTTGTTAAGTTTGTTCTTGCTTACCACCACTTTCTGGGATTTTCATATCGTTTACGACTTTCTGTTAATCTTTGCCTGGTGAGGTTTATTTCGATGTGTGTGGGGGGTGAGAATTTGTTTTTTTTTTTTAGCTCGGTTTTCTTGTTCTGTGGGTACTTTTTGGTTGTCTTCAATTAGATCTTCTTCCCAAGCTCAAAGATCCATTTTTTCTTCCCCTTTTTCTCTCCTTTGCATGGAGAATCTACCGACTGTGTGATGAGATATCAGTGTCAAGAATCAGATTCTTAATTCTCAACAATCATTGCCGTAATTTTCTTACTTTGTGAAGCACTTATAATTAGTTTTTAGCTTATGGGTTTCGTGTTATGTACAACCTCTCACTTTCTTAACTCGCATATTGCAATAATTGTGATCCAGTAGATTTAAACTGGGTTTTGCTTGCATAAGCAGTATCAGCTTTTGTATTAATTTTCAGCTAAAATACCTTGTCCTAAGAGGAAAAAAAGTAGATCTATCACTGCTCATTTGATATATCTTTGCATTTTTCTCTTCATAAATCACGATCGTGTATCTCTTCTCGACAGCTGTGAGCTGCTGTGATGTTGATACCTCATTAGTGATTTGTCTTCGCTCTTACTAAATGATTTCGATTGCTTATCTCACCTCGACATCTGTCTTCGCCGTCTCAGTGATGAAGTTCGTTTTTAATTGCTATTTTAGTTAACTAGGTTTAGAGGATGATTCTGTTCCGCTGGTTTTTGTGGTTTAATCGACAGCACCGGGACCGGCACACCCAGCACTTCCCCAGGCACAACACCTTCAACAACCACGACAACGCCCACAGGCACCAGTCCCGGCACATCTACGGTGTTCGGTGGGACAGGCACCAGTCTGGGCCCAACAGGCAGCGGCACGGGCATCCCTGACGTTAATGGAGTGTCTCTCTTTAAACCCACTAGCATGATTCTTTCCTTTGCTCTGAGTCTCTGGGTCTCAAGCCTAGTCACTGTGGGCTGATCGCAACCTTTGGGGGAAAAAGTAAAGTGGGGTCTGCTGTGCGGACGAGATTTTGCCACGACAGCATGATTGTAATTTCTCAATGATTGTGTAGGGGATCATCGAGAGAGGCAAACCCCACTAGGGCTCTCTGTTTTGTATTTTTCCTATGTGAAAAGGCTGGTGAATTTGTTTCCTTTTCGGTGTAATGTATTTGCGGTAGATCCTGATATCTTCTCCGATTTTTACTCTCTGTATATCTAGGGGAGAGGCAGTGTCATTATTATTATCGTCGTACCCATCCATGCTAGTAAGCCGTCTGTTGCCATGAATTGTGTTGCATTTCATGTGCTTTTTTATTTTGATTACTTAAAATCCCTCAAATTTTGAAAATTTTAATCACATTTTCTCGCACTTCCTTTCTCATATGCGGAAATTTGGTTCCTATGCTGGACTTGGACAAAGTTCTAGATATATGAAATTCTGGATGAGGTTTCCATTACATACAAGTAGCTCGAGGCGATTATGACTTGTTAACTGCCCACCAACAGTTCGGTTATAAGTAGTAAAATTGTCCATATTAATCAACTAGGCAATGGGGTGGTAGAACAGTTTACATCTGGATTAATGGAGAGGCCAGAACCATCACCCATGCAACTTGAACAATGACACCTTGAATTGTCAAAAATACGTGTACTAATCAGCAATAAATAATTTTTTTTTTTTATATATATATAGTGAGTTTTCAAGAATCACATTCTTCACATTAATAAGCCTGACAATTTAATAACAAATTTAAAAATTAAGAGTTTATCAACAATATATTACATGTAAATTTTTTTTTAACTCTTAAAACTTATTATTTTAAATTTTAAATTTGTATTTTAAATTTTTTATATTTCATGTTTTAAATATTAAATTAATTATTTTAATTTATACATTTTATGTTTTCAATTTTTGTTTTATCTATTTCAAAATTTACGTCAAATAATGTAAACATAACTAGAATGTATTATAGCCAAATCTAAACAAAGGGTAATGGAAAAGTAGGAACTAGACACCGACAGGGCTTAACATAGGCCTCTAATATTTCCTAAACATTATACTCATCTTGAATCAAGTATTTGGATGTGTATAAACTCCTTTTTCTTAATTGAACAATTAAGGGGTCATCTAATAGACAAATCCACTGTAATTCACAAGGACTTAATTGACCATCCCTGCAACTACGAAATAAATACAAAATGAGACAATTTTGACTTCCATAGTATCCAAGAGGCCCCACATTACAAGAAGTCGGTGACTGAACTTAAAAAGTGGAAAAGAGTTATGAGTGAAATTGCATACTGTTTAATACATACATTGAACAAGCTAAAATAATTTGAAGCAAAGTGAGAGAGAATAGACCTTCAATGCTGAGAAACAAATTGAGGTTCTATGTTGCAGTTTTCTTGAATAAATTCCAATATCAACTTGGCAACAGAGCTTGGCTTTTCCACGTGAGGAAGGTGACCAGAGTCTGGTATTTGGCGTATAATTGCATTGGGCAATTCACAGTGCAATCTCTGGATCATATAATTCAAGAGCCATGCAAGTTAACAATTTTATGTATTAAACACGAAAAAAAAATATGGTCATATGGTAGATAGATTCACTTCAAGGTCAAATAAATTAATCAATGAGAAACTTTACCACCATCAAGTAATTCTATTTTATTAAAAATCATAAAAACCATTCATTTTTCTAGAGTGTTCTTATGTATACATAAAGTTTAGAAAATGCTAACCACTGCAAGCTTGCTGCTAATAATCTGGTCATCCTCACCCCATATGATAAGTGTTTTCTGTTTCACCTGCGCAGCACACAGGTAACACATGAAAAAGTTATATTTCTGGGTATCTACAAGGAACTAAGTGCAGAATTTGCAGATAAATGTAGACACAACACAATAGCAGCTGCTCAAAAATTTCATAGAATTTAAAGCAGTTTCTTCCAGCATGACTCTAATGTGCACTTATGTTGGGGGGAGCAATGTATTGCCAAACATGTACACTGACTCCAAAATTTTACTTGCATTCACCTATCTCTAGAAATATGGGTCATGCTCAAATGAATGTAAAGTATTACAGGGTCGAGATGATCTCTCACCTTCAATATGTGGGACAACTCTAGATGGCAAAATCCACAGGACAACTACCCTAATGTTAGTGCAGGCAGAATAAACGGATATATAATCGGCAGTATATATATTAAAAAGAGGCTAGATCAGGGAATACACGGAGTTATTTAACAATCTATTTTTGTCTTCTTTCAACTTCTTTGTCTGTTGTCATTTACTCATTGGCATTATTTATGTAATTGTAGCTGAAAAAGAGGATGGGGAGAAGCTGGAGAAGCCACATATCAATATGCTAGGCAAGATCCAAAATTATATGACAATCAGAAACTTATATGACCTTGCAAGAAAAGATGTAAAACTAAACATCATAAATGAAAAATGATCCTTCAAATGGACTGATCTATGTAGCTTCAAAAATGCCAAGATGTATTTTACAAGTATCCAGCTTTTATGCAGTTATGCAACATAGATATATATTGGCATGCAAAATGGCTTCACCATTCATTCTAGACTTCCAGTACTAGTCTTTTATATATGCAAGATGAAGGATATCGGAAGCATGTTGTCGCACAAACCTGGTCTATTTGAGCACTAACATTATAGCCACCACTAATCATAAAATTTACAGTTGCATCCTCCCACCACGGATAAAAACAATGTAAGCGGCCCACCTGGATATAGGATCGGAAAAATAAAGATGGCATTGGAACCAACTTCACCAGTGCAAAACCCAAAACATTATGGAGAATAAACTGATTGATACTGGAACAGTATAATTGGTACTAGCTTGATCACATAAATACTCACATTAGTCCAATCTAAGCTGGTACTGAAGGATATGTTGTTAAAAGCCAAAACATTTGCATATAAGCGTAGTGGAATGCTCTTCAATAAATATACCTGACCCAAAAAGAGCAATCATTGTTATAGTGATAATGTAACATATAAAATAACCCTAACCCAGAAAAAAGGGATTGAAAAAAGGCCTTTAGGTTAAGGGTAAGTAATGCAAACCAGCAGCACTTATTACTGGCTTCTTCTCTCTCCCTCACACACAGACAGACAAAAGTCAGTGCAGGCAGGTTTTGCTGACCAAAAGGCAGAGGTTGTTAATCTAATCCTGGAAAGTTGAGGGTAGGTTGTATTGATAAACCACTACCAAGATCAACAAGAAGTGGCAAGAAGAATCCCAAGTAATTTGGAACTAATTGAGGAAGATGCATGCATGAAGAGAACATGCAAGACATAAGAGACCTAGTCTTTAGAAGCTTTGTTATTTATTTTAATTTGTTTACCATTATATTATGCATTTGTTGAACTCCAGTTTATTTATACCTTGCTAGTGTGAATAAGAAAAGAAGGCAGAATTTAATCCAAACAATTATGGTTTATTCTCACTCTAAAAAAACTTTAATTACTTAGCACTGTAATTAAGATTTGACTGGGACCTATCAAGTGGTGTCAAAGCCGCGTTATAGTTATCATGGCTACATATAGAGAACGTATCGAGAATTTGGAAGCTGGGCTAGGAGGGTTGCAAGATAACATGCGCAGAATGGAATTGGGAATGGAATTGGATATGATACCGAATCGTATGTTCAATGTCTTGTTCGCAAATATGGATATCTTGAGCCACAATAATCCTAAACGTGAAGGACATTTATGCACCCATAACAACGATTTTGATGGAAATTGATTGGTTGTTTCTTTCAAAATGGCCAAATTTGAATTTCCAAGGTTTTTAGGTGGAGACCCAACGGAATGGTTGGCTCAAGTGGATCAATTCTTTGAATTTCAAAATACAGATGAAACATAGAAAGTTTCCTTGACTTCATTTCACTTGGCGGGGGAAGCAAATAAATGGTGACAGTGGTTGAACCGAATATTCAAAGAAGAAAGGCAAGAAGTAACCTGGGCACTTTTTGAAGGAGGAATATGGGCTCGATTTGGACTTACTGATGGAGAAGACTTTGATAAAGCTCTTTCACACATTCGACAAATAAGTTCCTTGTGTGACTATCAACAGGAGTTTGAGAAGTTAGGCAATTGTGTAAAAAGGTGGACTCAAAAGGCATTGGTGGAAACCTTTATGGGTGGACTCAAGCTAGACATCACTAAAGGCATTCGAATGTTCAAACTGCGGATGTTGAAGGAAGCCATTAGCCTGGCTCAAATTGGTCATGAACAATTGATTCGTCAAAGGATGATCATTCAACCATTGCAATATAACTGCACGCAACCAACATTTTCTACTCCAACAAGACCAAATCCAGCTTCTCTAGTCAAACGTCTATCACGGGAAGAGATGGAAAAGAGAAGGGCTATGAGACTTTGTATTAATTGCAATGAAAAATTCACTACAGGTCACAAATGTTGTGGTCCACAATTGCTGTTATTGGAAGCACCCATTGGAACTAATGCCAACATGTGTGAAGACGACCTTTGTGAACAACAGGTATGGAATGAGTCGCTAAAGCATCTTGAGCCAAAAATTTCACTACATGCATTAACAAGATGGTCATCATCGAAAACAATGAGGGTGGATGCTAAGCTAGGGCCACTTGAGATAATGGTTCTCATCAATAGTAGCTCAATGCATAATTTCATTAGTGACCGAATCACACGCCTTTTGTGACTGCCTGTAGGGCCAACCAATCCCTTCACTGTATGAGTGGCTAATAGAAAAAAATTGAATTGCCAAGGGAGGTTTAACAAGGTTTGCATTAACCTACAAAGTATTCCATTTTGCATAGCTCTTTATGCCTTTCCCATAGCAGGTCTCGATGTGGTGCTTGGTGTCCAATGGCTAGAAATCCTGGGTTCTGTTACTTGCAATTGGAAGCAGCTTACAATGAAATTCCAATGGGAAAATGCACTATGAAGATTACAAGGATCTGATTACCACCTAATCCAAATTACCTCTCTTAAAGCTCTGTCTAAAGAGCTTCGCCAAGGCCATTTGGCATTTGCCATCTATTTACACTCATTGATGGATGTAGCCCATGAAAACACAAAACAGGACATGCATAAGTTATTAAAACAATACTCAAATGTCTTTGCAAAACCTTCCACACTGCCACCTATGCAAGAGGTGAATCACTGCATTCCTCTTAAGAATGATGCAGAACCTATCAATGTCAGACCATATAGGTACACTAATTTTCAAAAGGCAGAATTTAATCCAAACAATTGTAGTTTATTCTCACCCTAAGAGAATCCTAAGTATTTTGACGGGAACAATTGTACCTTAAGAGAACTCTAATTACTTAGAATTGTAATTGAGTTTTGATTGGAACCTATCAAGTGGCAAGAAGAATCCTAAGTATTTTGGAACTAATTGAGGAAGATGCATGCATGAAGAGAACGTGCAAGACATAAGAGACCTAGTCTGAAGGTGCTTTGTTATTTATTTTAATTTATTTATTGTTATATTATGCACTTAGATTTCAACAAGTTGTTGAACTCCTGCATATTTATAGCTTGCTAGCATCAATAAGAAAATAAAAAAGAATTTAATCCAAACAATTATGGTTTATTTTCACCCTAAGAGAACTAGCACTGTAATTGAGCTTTGACTGCGACCTATTAGGTTGATTCATCTGCTACCATCAATATGACTTATTGTACGACCAATCTTTAGTATGGAATGCATTGTTAAGAATTAAATTGAGGAATGACAACATTTGAGGAAAAATAAATAAAGTGATTAAATATTCAGGTCACATGCAGGGTGTAGCAGAGACCAAATGCAGCTTTAAATAATGTTCTCAGAATTTCTTCTTCTGGCCACCCTATGTGTAGAAATAAATACCTGACCCTAGGTGGAATTTAATGGTTAAGATTAGTTTATGCAGACAACCACAACAGGTCAGGTTTCTAGGATTTTATACGTCAAGCAGATGACTTACACCAGCATATGCTACTATTTTTGGTAACTTTGTTAGGTTTCCCGTGCCTTCTGCATAAACACTTGCATCAATGAAAACCAGATTTTCCACCTAAAAATGAGATAAGGGTTAAAACTTCACAAATCATCAATTTAGAAACTTTAATCAAGATATAAATAGTGTTTTCTCCACATATGATTTGTGATGTCTTATCCTAACCTCAATTATTGTAAAGTACTTACAGCTTCAGGATGGTTGACTGCAAAGTCAATGGCAACAGCAGCGCCAAGGCTAGGTCCAACAAGTATCATCGCCCTTTTGATGTAGGTCTTCCAAAGCTAAGCCAATATGAAAGAAACAAATTTTGGTTCAACCATAACATTAAAAAACAAGATATAATCACTAGAAAATAGCTTAGCCTTTTTGTGTAGACACTGGCGAACCAAATAAAAAACCCTACAACTTGATAGATTGAATCTCTAAGCGTACTAATGATTCAATAAGGCAATGCTAAATGAAGACTACATGACAGATCGGAAAAAACTAGCCCATAAAGTAACATAGAAATCAAGAGCAAATACAGCACCACAAAGTTGCTACACATCATACTTCTGATGTGTGTCATACCAGTAGCTTCCAATATTTGATCAAAGTTGGGAGAAGAATTTCCTTTGTACAGAAGCCAGGGAGAGAAGAATCTATTAAAGACAAAATAATAAAGAAATTACTTGATAGAAGTGCTCACGCTTGGATGCCACATTACATGGTGGAAGTCTTTCTGGCAAGCACAAGGGGAAAAAAAACTTCATTAACAAAATAAAATGAAAAAAAAATAAATCAGTAACTCTTAGCTAAGGGATATAAGACAAACCTAAATCAGAGAAACCCCAACCAAGGATATCAATGGCCCAAGTCTCCAGACCAGCCTCCTCAAGTAATGGATAAGTGTATCTCCATTCTAAACAGGAACTGGAGAATAAGATGTTGTGAACTCTACAGACATATTAATAGGAAATTTTTCTGAAAACAACAATGCATCTTGAATTTGACCTGTCAAAGCCATGGAGGAGAACCACTGGACTTGTCTTGCTCTGTTTCAATGGCTTCACAAGACTACTCATGATATAGCTCTCTGAGAATTTGACCTGCATTGTCCACAGGCTTAGACAGAGCTGAATGCATACATAGCTATATTTCTTGGAAAACAAGTAGATTTATGACAAATGACTTATGAGCCAACCCAGTGAAAAGTAGAGCTTCTCTGTCTTGGCAGAAGAATATAATTCAAGATGTCAAAAGAGTTCAACATATAATATTCAGACAAAGGAGTTAGCACTTAATGACTTTGCATGTACAAGATTAGCCAGGCAGCAAGTATATGCCTCAAGACTAGCAACATTTATACTATCAGATACATGGTCAGATACATAATTAGGATGAATATGTATCTGTTTGGTGAAGAAGTCTTACACAGCAATAAGTATATGCGTTATATTATGCATATAATGAGGAATGACTTAGGATTCAAATCAATGAAGAGTTTCTTCATCTTGACAGAAGAATATAATTAAAAAAATATCATAGTTTTACACACTGTTTAGATATTCATTACTTAATGACTTCAAACACATGGAAAGTAGCCAGGCTTGTACATACATCAGCACTATAAATATTTATAGTTTCAGACACATAACAAGGATGAAAGGTTTTGCTTTGGTTAAAAGATCTCACATGCTAATAATTCCATCTGAACAAAACTAAATTCTTCTGAATAGCTGTAGATTTGTTTTTGGCAATTTTGAGTAAAAGTCCAACTTTATGATCTGAAATCATAAGCAGATATCTGGCACGAAACTGTAACTCTTATGAGTCTGCCTAACCATTGGATTGTAGCCAAGGACTTCAAAAAAATAGCAACTACAAGCTGACTATCAGTACTTAAGCAACTTTATCATCTAATACAGTTGCACGGACGAATTTCTTCATCTAATAGTCTTAGAAAAGTAGCCAACTTGAATCCATAAAGCACTTGCGGTTTTTCGTTTATCATTAGAACCAACGAAAACTTTCTACTGAAACATAATGAGAAGAATAAAAGCATAACAAAAGTTTCCGACTATTAACAAATATCTCACTAAATGTACAAATATACAAAACTTCTACTGCCTGATATTCGATTACCGATTCATACTAAACTCTTTGCTCGGTGCAGCATTTCGCTTAATAAAACATGAATTTTCGTTTTTCTTTTCCTTTTCAAAATTTTCTCGGCAAGCAAGCAGATGGCGGGTGCAAAATACAACCGTCATCCGAAAAACGAACGAAATTTGATGCACACGTTTTAAAATCCAAAAGTAAAAATAGTCCTAAGAGAATTTAAATAAAGTAAAGAAAAAATGTGAAATGAAGTGTACGGGAAGCCTCTCGATTCTCGTGGCCAGCTTACGAGCGAACGGGTCTTTGATATTCTCAACTTCTTTCGGTAGAAACGAAGGAAACTTCTCAGCCAAGACTGTGAAACTCGCTTGCTTTCCCCATTTTGAGGCAAATGGTGCGTTGCTAACTGTGAGGGCGAGCATCTTCGTCGCCCGCCGGAGGCAATAGCAGCGCCCAGTGAACTGTCTCTGATGAAGAAGAAAGCAAAAAGATTTCTCGTTTCGTTATTCGTTGAGACATGGCGTGTGGCTGTGGACAGGGAATCGGATATCGTGCCCCTGCTGTGCGTTTTTAGTCCATTAGATGATATGCATGAATTGAAAGCCTCTCTTACGCGACATAGAAGAGCGTGTAATTGACGCTCTCCGTTTTAAAATTGTTACACTAGTTTCGCCTCTCACCCCACAGCTGGAACCGAGTTGAACATCTTGGAATTCAATTATAATTAAATCTCGGGACGGTAAAATGAGAGTGATTGAACCCACTCTGCCCGAACGATCATCTCATATGTCCATCGAACGGCCGAAACTCACTAATACCAATCACGTACACTGGTTAAAAATACACCAACAGATTCTTTCCTCCACTAAGTAACCAAAATTTCACAAATTTTCGTAAATGAAGACTGTGAAGACCCGCCATGAATCCACAGCAAAGAGCAGGAGCTTCACAGCCTCGCTCTCCGCCACAGGCCGGCGGTTCCTTAGCTATTTTCACTGTATTACTCACTTTCATCGCTATCTTCTCTTTGGTAAAATTTCTTTCACTATTTCGCCTATTTGTACGCATCTTTAGTTACGCTTCTTCTATTAATCAGTTAGTTTGAATCCAGTGTATAAGTTAATGCGTATGACATTACGTTTTGTTTTTCATTTTTCACACTGGAGCTTGTATTTGACCTTCTTTGATCATATATATTTTTAATTTCAGTGGAATTTATTGTCGCATAATGCATTTCTATCGTTTACTACGTTTTAGCTTTTATGTCTGAGTTGAATCTACTGTTTGACTGCTTTGTTTAAGTATTTTAGGTTTTTGCCGATCAATTGTTTGGTTCATTGTTAAATTATAATGCTTTGTTGTGCATATTTTATTCAGCAGATTGGATCGGTTCAATTTATCAGAATATTTGGCTTTTTTTTTTTTTTTGACGGGGAATCAATTCTTTTCTGTTGTAAGTAATATTCTTAGGTTTGTTGGTTGCAAATCTTGGAGTTCTTCCTTTGTACTGGTATAGTTTTCTTTATAATACCTGTTTTGATTAATGAAAGGAATTTATTGAAGGCTCAAAATTTTTTCTCTTGATAAAATTGCCACCTTCTGGGCATTCTTTGTGCAAGAATTTGGTGCATCCTTGAGAAGACTATAGCAATTGACTTTCATTGTAGTGTTCTTGCTTAATTAAAGGGCTTTGCTTGGAGTGAAATGAGAAAGCTTTCAAATGAATCATAGTAATTCTTATGTCAGCATTAAATGAACGATTCATTGATATATTATCATACATTGGCTTCAAATTTTGGTTCTCTTTTGCTTACAGTATGTGTGGTTTCTCGTGCATTGTTTGTTCTATGATTTATTGTTTTCTTTATCTTGGGAGCTTCAGAAAAAAGTATATCACATTTTCTTTTTGGATGATAAGAGGGCCTGAATGTCATGAGGTCTAGTAAACTATCAGGATTGTATAATTAACTGTACTTCTATTTTATAATATCCAAGAAAAAGGTTTGTGTTATATTATTTGTCTGTGGCCTTTGTCCTTTATTTATGATGTTTTAAATAGGTTGATGTTATCTAAGTACGCCAAATTCCTGTAAGTCAGAATGTGTAATCATTTCACTTTTGTAGTATTTAACAATAAAATTTCCAGATATTGATCCCATCATCATCTTTCATCAAAAGTAGCTTATCCCAAATACCAGAAGGCCATGTTGGGGTATATTGGAGAGGAGGTGCCCTTCTAGACACAATTACATATCCAGGTCTCACTACAGTAGTCTCTTCCTGTGATTTGCATATTGTAGTTGCTTACCTAGAGTTTGTTCACAGTGAGCACCTACTTATTCTGAACTTTCAGGCTTTCATATGAAGTTGCCTTTGATAACCCACTATGAGCCTCTTCAAGTGACCCTTCAGACAGATCAGGTAAAGTTCTTTCCTAGTTATGAAATGGTGGATTTACTGCAGATGCATGGTCACTTCCTCTCTTTAAAAATGCAGGTTACTGATATTCCTTGTGGAACTAAAGGGGGTGTAATGATAAACTTTGAGAAGATAGAGGTAAGGCTTGAGATACTCGATTTTGATATCAATGATAATCTCAGATTTGACATTCTCCTATTGTTTCTGCACTGATTTGATTGCTCTTTTACAGGTTGTTAACCGACTTTGTAAAGAATGTGTTTGAGACACTGCATGACTATGGTGTGCAATATGACAAAACTTGGATATATGACAAGATTCATCATGAGATCAATCAGTTCTGTAGTTCTCAGAGTCTTCAACAAGTCTGTATTGATGTATTTCATCAGGTAAGTAAAAATGTTGAATATAAGGTTGTAGATGACAATTTGGCCTTCTAATTGAACTGGTTTCTTAATGGAATTTGCTTGTGCTACTAAGAAGAGTATTCATTTTCCTGTACGTGTGATCTGAGGGATTGTTGGATTCAAAGTATGTTATCCCTAGTTGCTGGTGTCGTCACTCCCATGAAAGGGCAGCAAAAATAGATGCAACTGTGTATAAGTGTGTAGCTGTCAATGTCATTGGTAAATCTTACTATTACTGGGGTAGTGTATTAGCATACTTGAGTTTTACAAACACATAGAAACCAATCAATGCGTAATGATAAAATCAAAATTTAAGGCATACTCAATGATCCTGTCAACTCTTTGAAATTGATGAAAATACGAAAGATCCTTGCCAGGGCTCACTCTTGATGCATACAATAATCAATGAGTTTGTGGTCAAAATTTTGATGTATATTGACAACAATCGATTTTACTCTTTCAGATTGATGAAAAGATGAAAGATGCTTTCCAGGGTGACTGCACGCATTATGCTCCAGGCATTGAAATTGTCAGTGTGCGTGTTACAAAGCCTACTATTCCAGATAGTATCAGAAGAAATTTTGAACAAATGGAAGAGGAATGCAGTAAGGTAGATTACTAAATCTAAAAATGCATTTATTTATTTCTCTGACCATTGTAAATTTGTTGTGGAGAAAAAGATACTCATAGTCAATCACATATGATCAAGACTGTGTTCTGTCTGATGTGACTTTGATTCTAAGTTGTGTTTGCACACTTGTCCCGTCAAGAACCATGAGATTCTAATGCAACTTATTTTTCTTTTGTCAATATTGTATGTAGTTTGGTTCTGGCCAAACCCTAAAGGAAAAGGAGTGGGGCTGGGTTGGTGAGGGGTGTGGGGGTGAAGATAAAAAAGGAAGCTAGAGCTGTATGATTTTATTGTTGAACATGGTATTCCCAATCAATTGGCCCTTTTTGTTCCATGGATGTTTAACTTTTCATTGTCAAAATTTTCTATGCTGTATAATAAATGTTCAAGCATGTGTGCCTGTATTAAACATTGATAAACATAATAACTCTGAATTATCATGTGTTGTGTATTACTGTCTAGGTGTTAATTGCTTTTGAGAGACAGAAAGTAATTGAGAAAGAGGCAGAGACAAATAAGAAGATGGCTATCAGTGAAGCTGAAAAGAATTCCAATGTTAGCAAGATCCTGATGGAACAGAAGTTGATGGAAAAGGAGAGTGCCAGGAAGCAGGAAGAAATTGACAACCAAATGTTCTTGGCTCGTCAAAAGAGCCTGTCAGATGCTGATTTTTATTGGTACAATGATCCTTTTCCTTCTTTAGGCTTAGGAAACAAAAATAAGATCATGGAAACGATTTAGGGTGTTATTCTATCCTTTTTGCAGCATACTGAAAGAATCCAAAGCAAACAAGTTGATGCTTAGTCCTCAATATCTTGAACTCAAATTTATTGAGGCCATTGCTGATAATACGAAAATTTTCTTTGGTGACAACGTTTGTTATCAATCTCCCCAACCCCTGCTCCTCTGTTTGTTGTGAGTGTAATATGCTCAACTCATATCTTTGTTCTGCAAGTACCCAATATGATTTTGATCAGAGACTGCCAAGGAACTTCCTTCAAGAGGTATCCAGAGATATATCTACGGAGGCGAGTGCAGATGCTTAAATGCTAATTAGTGTTTAGTCTGATACAAGTAGGGAGTCATACTCCCACAAATCAAGAAGCTAATAAATCAATGTGTTTTCCATATCATATTGAGCATCTTTTGTTTTTGAAGCGGAAAGGCGCCCTGTTCATAGGCAATCACTTTTTCCCTTGGCCATCTTCTGCAGGTGCTGCCCGTGGGTTAAACAATTTCATACATTGTTAACTGTTAGAATAGATGAAAGGCAGATAGTATTTTTCGTGTTAAGTACGCTTTTTATTATTCTTTTTTTTTTTTTAATTTGTATTTCTTTCACTTCATTCTTTTTGAGTAGTTTGGTCACATGGTGATTGGAAAGTTATCCCTTTTACACTACCCATGTCGATTATGTTCTGCCATCACAAATCCATATGGAATTCGGACTATTCCATGGTAAAAGTGAGTTGCTGGATCTACTGGAAAGTACTTTCCAATGATAAAATAGTATATTACGGGGTTTTAGATCATTTGTACGCTAGTGGCACGTTTGTCGCGACTCAATGCGCTGCTTAACTGATTTGTATTATTTATAACAAATAATACAAATCACACGTTTGTCGCGACTCAATGCGCTGCTTAACTGATTTGTATTATTTATAACAAATAATACAAATCACCCACGCGTCAGCTCATGGGTGGTTTGCAATTTGTTAACTTAAAGTAATATATTATTATATAAAAATTATTTAAATTTATTATTTTAATTTATAAATAAAAATATATAATAAAATATTATAAAATTTTCAATCACCGACCTCCTCGTCCATCATTGTTGTTTGTGAGTTGTCTTTCATCTTATTAGAATTTTTATAAACCAATCAATTAATAGTGCTATTATTATTACTATTTGAATAATTAATTATAATAAATTTAAAATTAAATTTTTATGGATTAAAATTTAAAATTTAAATTAAAATTAAATAATTAATTAAATGATAATAATGATTATATTATTGTGTACATAATAAAAATGGTAATTTAAAAGTAAGATTAATGATATGAAATAAATCCAAAGGATAGCGGGGAAAGCGACAGGAGCAATGAGTAAATTCTATTTATAAAATTTTCTGATAAATTAAAAAATATAAATTAATATAATAATATTTTTAATGAATTAAATATAATATAATATAATATATATATATATATATTCAATACAAATCAAAACTAAATACTAAATATAAAATTATGCTAATTTTTATTTATTTTAATTTATTAAATCAATATAATATAATATATAAAAAAAATAATACAATTGGTTATAAAGATACCCTTAATGATTTAAGAGACATTTTTGCATGAAATTTAATGCTGCCACCTGGGGGGTATCACTTTGGGCCATTGCCACATTCAAGTGCATTCCAATTTTACCCCGCCATGCAGACAACGTATTGTTTTGGCCATCGACGGCTATGTTGTATCTCGGCTCCTATTCTTCTCGTACTACCATCAAATTGGGAGCTGTTAAGTACCCGTAAGCCAATATGTTATAAAGTTTCTCCCCTTCCGTGACAAAACAGAAAAGCCTGTGTTTCCCATAATGCTTTGTTATATATATATTACACGGTTATCACCTTCCATTTAAGATCTTTTACTTAACACGACAACTGCTCATCATGGACAAAGCAATTCAATTTCTCACGCTACATTGACAGAAAATTAATCAAAAGAAAAGTTAACGAGTCGCGACAAAATACACCGAAATTTCGAAAAAGAAACGTAAAACGATAAAAATCACGACTCAATGAATCATCAGTGACCACAATGTCAAAAGCATTTTGTCCTAGTTTTTGAAAGGAGTGACTCAATTTCTCGCGTTCCATTGACCGAAAAGATGGAATTACCAATCAAAATAAAGATTTTGCTTGCTGAAAGGGTGTGAATGTTATTACAAACGACGCATCTCTGTATCCAAGAGAATCTATGATCAAGATTCTGACAGGTAAGGGGATCCCGATAAAAGTCCTTTGATTGAACCGCTCACGGCTGCGCAGAAACCGTTCATCCATAGAACATTTTTCTCTTCGGCATGCCTCGTTCTTATACAACTCTAGTTATTGTTTTATATATAACTAGGCATCTGCACAGTGTCTGGACTGTTTTGTAAGACTCCAAACTTTCTGGTGGGGAAGAGCCGAGGATTGTGACGTTGACGTGTCGCCTTCTTGGATCTTTTCTCCCTTGAGTGGTTTGCTTCCCATTGATTTTTTTTGAGTGTTTGGTGATCTATCCTTCTATCTACTCGTTCATTTTTTAATCATTTACTACTCTCACCTGTCTCCTAACTAGAAATATTGCTCATTACCATGAGAGTATCAATTTTTCAGTTTTGTTTTACATATGTTTACACTATTGGAATTGGCTCACGAATAGATTAAGCTTTCGGTTTTTTGAATTTTTTTCCTTATTTTTTTGGGAATATGGTGGTGAGGATTATTGTGCTTTTGATTGGTTGACTTTCTGGGATGTTATCTTGGCTTTTTTTTGATTCACTGCCAATGATTTATGTGCTTCTCTCACTTGCCGATTGCCAGAGTCTATAACCATTTATATTCTTTCTGGGTCTTTTTTCTTTTTCTCATTTTCCAAATTATGGTTATTTATATGCATAGCTTGTTCATCTATGTCCCTCTCTGTTCTTCTGCATGCACAGATTGATTATTGGTGCTTCAGGTTCCCCTTGTGTGTGACTTCGTCTAATCTTAGTTGGTTACAACATTCTTAGTGGCATGTAATTTCAAGGCACCTTTTTAAAAATTTCATAGTTCGTTTTCATGTCTGTACGAGTAAGAAGTTCAGTTTCTTTGACCACCTCAAAATTAATTCGGATTGGTAGATGGTTTAATGACCTATTGAAGATGCATGCTGAGCATGGCCTAACAGAAGGCCTAATGGAATTGATTGACTCAAAATTACCACTTGATTTCAGGAGTTATTGGGCATTCCTTCCTTGATTACTCTACCAACTGAGAGCATTATATATAGTGGCTTGAAAATGTTTATGGTGGACAGCAAAGCAGGTGCCATTGTGTGCATGCTGTTTTCCCTGTTCTTCTTAGGTACATGGCCTGCTGTTTTGACTCTTTTAGAACGACGGGGCCGCCTTCCTCAGCATACTTATCTTGATTATACAATGACGAATCTCTTGGCTGCTATAATTATAGCCTTAACATTTGGTGAGCTAGGCAGTGAAAGGCCGAACTTTATACAGCAACTTACTGAATTAAAGGTCAGATTCCTTTGTATTTGATGGTAGCTACTGTATTATTAATTTTTTCTGTTTCTTGGAGCAGTTAATTTGCAACTTCATATGTATCTAAATGTCTGTGAAAAGTGAAAAAAAAATCGGTAAATATCTGTCTGAAGCAATATAAATTCTTTTTTAAAACCAAGGAAAACAAATTGGATGAACTTCAGTTTTGCTATGCTGTTGAAATGCTACATCATTTTCTATTTTCTTGCTTCATTTCCGGCTAGTAACTCTAGATGATCTAAAAATTCATTCATTTGTAATTAAGAACAAATTGTAAATGGCACTTGCAAGTTCAGTACACTTACAATACTTTGACAGGTAGGTGAAAATTGTTATAAATTTTTTATATTACAGAACAACGGAAACATAAAGTTTACTGTGTAGAAATACTTGGAGCAGCAGAAAATAGACTAAAGTTGGATTTTTGGATCTGAGAAGATAGGGAAATGCCCCAGAATCTTTTCTGGTATAAGGAAAAATAAAAACTGAGATGTTGTGGCATTCTTTTGTGGTTAATATATAATTGTAGATCTCCAACAAAGGAAGCAATTGAAAACAGTTTTTGCATGAAATAAAGGTGTCTTGATTATTACCATAGATGATTGATTTCTACAAGCTGTCAAAATGTAAATGCACAGTCATACCTTGGAGGCCCTGGTCAGGACGTTGATGGATTTTGTAACTAAGGTTGCACAAAGAATCAGTTTATTACAAGAGAAAGAAATCTATGATGGGAAAATAATAGCTGGTGTGCTGGTTAAACGCCAGACCTGGGTTCATCTGTTGCCAAATACTACACAACCTTCAGCTGAATGAGAAAGTACCTGGATTTGCATCTCATCCATCTCAGATCAACAATTAACTGTTATTATCTATTGTAAAAGATTAACATATTGATAGCTGCAGCTCTTCATATAATCTCTAGATGCTCTCTCGTAAGGTGCTGATTTAATGTCTTTGCCTGTTGAGTCGGTGCTTATGCCTTCTTGTAATTATGTCAACTAATTTACAGTATGTAGAGTTTTAATGGTATTATATTTTGTTTATTAATCTTCCTTGTGTGCAGCTTACAATTCATTTTGATCAACTAAGGTGTTTGTTTGATAGATGTTGCATACTTGGCCAAGTATCTTGTCCGTAATGGCATATCATACTTAAATATGGGTTTCTGAATATTCAAGGGTAATTGATGCAGGATAATTGGCCCTCTGTACTCTTTGCAATGGCGGGTGGGGTGGTTCTCAGCCTTGGAAATCTAGCCACACAGTATGCTTGGGCTTTTGTTGGTTTATCAGTAACGGAAGTGATATCTTCAAGCATTACTGTTGTCATAGGTTAAGTATTAGAACTTGATTTATTGAAGTCTTTATTTGGTGGCAATTTTTTTCTTAATTATTGACTCTGTTTGATGTAACAGGTACAACCTTGAATTACTTCTTAGATGACAAAATCAATAAAGCTGAGATCCTTTTCCCGGGTGTCGGTTGCTTCCTGATTGCAGTTTGTCTTGGGTCAGCTGTTCACTCTTCCAATTCAGCTGATAATAGAGCAAAACTTAACAGTTTGCCAAGTAATTTAAAACCTGGAACAGGGTATGCGCTTTTTCTATGTGATGTTAAGTAACAACAAGCATGACACATGTTTATTAATTGAAGCGTTTGTTTTCCCTAAACTTTCAGTCCAACTTGGCTAATCATTTGTCCCCCTTTGTCATAATTTAACATCTTCGTAGGTGGAGTTTGTATCAGAGTCACTGCTACATATAAATGTTATATTATTGAAGTACTTGCAAATAATAAGATTGATGAGAACTTGCATCAAATTAATGAAATGTCTTTGTAGTTTAATTCTGGTTTTTGGTGTTACGTGCGCGCACACACACACTCGCAGAGTATTTGAGAAGCTGTTTAATATTGTTTCTCCACTAAAATTGACCTTTTCCTAGGGCTACATATACCTCCACGTCCCAAGAGCCAATGCCCAATGGTGGTAAGAAACATTGAAATTGGGATATCATAACCTTTTCTTACTTATGTTAATTGCATGACTTTTCTGGCCTCATTTGTTCGGACAGCAGTAAACGATCCGGAGATTGAAAATGGTACTGTAGGGAAGGCGAAAGCTGGGACTGCAAACTTCCTTGTGGAACTTGAGAACAGGAGATCGATTAAGGTTTGTAGTGCCACATCATCATTTATGGCTCTTTAACTCACAATACACATTGACTTTCTGCTCTTGCATGCATCTGTTTCAACAGGTAGAAAGCTATTGAAATGGAAATGCTGTATTGTAAAATCTGGAAACTAATTGGAGCTTATCATTTCTGTATTATATTTTAATGCAAAATAAGATAATCACCTTCCTCCCTTACATAAGTCACTTTCCTGCTTCAATGCTATCTAATTTTATGACAATTGGAATTGATTTGACTCCTTGCAGGTGTTTGGAAAGAGCATTGTGATTGGACTAGCCATAACTTTCTTTGCTGGTGTTTGCTTCTCACTCTTTTCACCGGCATTCAATTTAGCAACAAATGATCAGTGGAATACTTTGAAGAAAGGGGTGCCTCATTTGGTCGTCCATACCGCATTTTTTTACTTCTCAGTATCTTGTTTCGTAATTGCCATCATTCTAAATATCATCTTCCTCTACCGTCCTGTACTAAACCTACCCAGATCATCATTGAAGGCATATTTGAATGACTGGAATGGCAGAGGCTGGGCGTTTTTGGCTGGCTTTCTTTGTGGGTTTGGGAATGGTCTCCAATTTATGGGAGGCCAAGCAGCAGGATATGCAGCAGCAGACGCTGTTCAGGTTAGTATTACTATTATGCAAGCAAGAGAAGTACAAGTTTGGTAATAGGAAATGTGTTCAAATTGTTGATTCTTATACAGTAGATTTTGTGTTTGTGATATCAGGCACTTCCGCTGGTGAGCACATTTTGGGGCATACTTCTGTTCGGGGAGTACCGTAAATCATCTAGAAGAACATATATATTGCTAGTCAGTATGTTATCCATGTTTATTGTGGCCGTTGGGGTCCTCATGGCATCTTCAGGGCATAGGAAATGAGCCTGCTGCTGCAAAGTTGTAGTCTGGAAATTGGGTACAGTACAAATTATCAAATGATCGTCATTGGCAATACGAGAAACAAATTTAGAAAGTGGAAAATGATGTATAGATATAAATAAAATCAATGTCTTTCGGAATTCAGTTGGCTTGACATATTAATGGTGTGAAATATTGAAAAATGTCAGTACTATGGGTGGCTCCTTTTTAAGACTATCATATATATTGTATCACACAGAATTCCTACTATAACAACCAGAATCATAATTTTATAAAGGGTCGATGGCTGGCCGGGCTCAGATTTTTTTAAAATATTAAAGGAAATTGAGGGCACCCTCATCCGGCAAGTACTTGGCCAAAATTGCAAAAGAATCATTTAAGGCAGCAATACTATACCCTGTGGTTTATCATCTAATACTTCTCTCTGTTTGATGATTGACCAAGACCCTGAATGATTGCCTCAACCATTTTTGTAGTTCATTAAGTTCACTTAGTTTTTATACCTAGTCAGTCTTTTTTTCCGATGGCTCTGAGGTCCAATTTGCTCTCCAAATGACTGAGGGAGCAAGAAGACGTTCAGTGTTCCAACCTGATGACTTCAGCTGCACAAAAATTAAAAGTTGAGGAACATTTATGTCACTTAAAACTAGAACAAAAATATAAACCAAATGGCTACTTTCCAAGTAACAGAAACTTTCTGCTTCCAAATTGATACCTTGCAAAGAAAACGGTCATACTGTTTATCCATCCACGATTGGCTTTCTGAATGTACAGATTTGTTGCCATCTGTAAGGTTTGCCATAACAAGGGCATGGACATATGACTGCAAGACATCTGTGGCAGTTGAATCTTTATGTACAATAACACCAATGATTCCTTTCCTCTCCACTAGCAGGTACTTAGCTGAACGGAGCAAGGAAAATGACTAGAATAGTTAGCAAGTTTGGTAGAAAGAATTACGAGTTGGGGAGATTTAAATAGAACTGAACCTTTCTCATAAAGAGCAGCAGTGGAATGCAGCAGGTCCCTCCTGTTTGACAATATTGAATAAATCATCAATTGGACAATACTAAGATCACTAATTTTGTAAAAGCCAGTTCAGAGTTGTCTACTCAAAACAACATAACGCAAGTTTAAAAGCTAAAATTAATGAAGAAACTTACATTTCTGGGAGACTAAGTGAAGAAACCCTTAAGCCTAAGTCTACCTGCATGTGCAGTAACTTATTTTTTGAGCTCCATGAAGTGGTCCATGTAGGCAAAACATGCTCCATGGTCGAAACCTGTTCCGGAGATAGAACTGGCAACAATTTTTGGTGTAGGCACTAACAGCCACTTAAAATAAAATAAATAAATGGAAAATATAATAAATGTAGTGCATGAATTTGTATGTGATTCACAAAAGCAATATAGTTGCAGATATAATGTTCCAAGGACAAGACTTTGTCAACAAATGGTTTTTGTAGCAAATAACACTTGAATGAATCTGAGCAGCAAATTTTAATATAAGTAGCTGTTGAAGTCTTCAATGAAATAATAGTTGGTCAGAGGACGTGGGGGGCTATAATTACAAGTCCAGTGAATTACCTTGGCCAGTCTCCATAAAATACTGCAGTAGAATTGAGCTCCTCTCAAAGTTTAATGAAGTCAATGCAAGGCAACAGACAGCCTTGTAGTTTGCTGCAGAACAGCAACAGTAAGCATTGTGCAACTGGGTTTACAATAAAATTAAAAGATATCAAGCTGATAAATGTAGTTGAATATAGGTTATATTGGAGAAAACTTGTTCACTTAGTAAAGGCCTCCATTTGCCTCAAATAAATCATGTTGAAGTTTTCTTTTCCAATGTGAATATAAATATTCCATCCAACTAATATATAAATATTCTGTCCAACTAGCAGTCTACCACTGGAAGTTTATTTTGCATTCATGCTCATGAACAGATCTCAGTCCATTCTCCATACCATTGATCTTTCCCTCTGTCAAATGATTAGACTGCGGGCAGCAAATATTTCTTAACAAACACTATAGTCTCTCCTACGAAAAGTTGAGAAGATGAATATATCTCCAAATTATATCAACATGAATTGTCAACATTTTATGTCACTGACATACATTCAAGTGGAAGTTTCATGCTAGGATTTTATGTTAACTACAGCAATAGAACTTACCATACATATGGAACATTGTGAGAGAGAGAAAAGAAAACCAAATAGCCAAGGGGTTTCCCATTGTAATTCGGGCTAGAAGCATCCCCAGAGCCATGCCAATCATTGTTGCCATTGTCTCTTGGCTCCCTTCCTATTAGTATATAGAAACAAATAAATTATCAATGTTTAGAAAGATTTTGTGGTTCTCTACCAGCAGTTAGAATGGCAGTATCAGTACCTTGGCAGATATATCAGCAGCATTATTCTGGAGGGCAAAATGTTGTGTCAAGGCAGCTCTAGTAGCTCCACTTGCAACACCAGCTGATTGAAAAATTCAATTAAGAAAACCAGATTGAGGCTCCAATTCTTTTTTTATCAGTGATGAGGTAAAAGTTCATGTATAGATGCATATACATATTCAGTGGTCCTTAGCATCTAATATAACTGATGTCTATTATGACAACAATAATTTAATTCAGTTGTGTTGCCCAATGTATTTAAACCATTAACAGAAGCATTTGCCTATAAACAATAGACAAACAAACTTTTACAATCTATTAGCAGGTGTCAATAGACCACAGTAAATTTCATGTTTTACATAGAAGGACACAGGAACTTACTGAATGATCTTGATAAGCTCCCCAAGCAAACAACAAAGATAAAAGCTGAAGGAAACAAAGGGGAAAGAAGGTCCATCAACATCCCTGCAATCAATATAACATCCATTCTTGTTATTTTAAGTACTAAAAAATGCCAAAATGCAACAAAACATAATAGTGTCCAATCAACTATAGCTCCTTTTTCTTTTCTCAGATAAAATGTTGCTACTACCAGACATTAATAAATATTAATATTTCAGAATGAAACTGAATATAATTACACATATATATCATAGCACCACAGCAATAAGTTCATTTTTCTTCTTCAGCCAAGCAAGAATTCAACCTAAGACCTACAATAACTATCCACCATCCTGAAACACCTGAGCTAAAGCCTAAGGATACTTGTGGTATTTATACAAATATTATCATTTAGAAATCAAAAATCATACACCCAATTTCCCTCAATGCTGAAAAATGACATTCTACAATCTGACCAAACAAAATGATAACTTCTACGTAGAGGACATAAAAACTGGTACAAAAAATGTTAAAGAAAGTTACAGTGCTTTATTGCTTTTACATCCACGCAGAACTATCAAACAAGAGATGCCTTGTTCTTGTTCTTCACATTATATCTTATTTTTTTTCAGCAATAAAAAAGTTAACTATTTTTCATGTCAGCTTGAAATGTCCAGCATGTCATATCTAAAAGAAAAATATGAGCTATTAAACAATTTTCTGCCCAGGCTAACAAGTACACTTGTTTCTGCATTTTTTTTGCATTTAAGCCTTCATGCTTATGCATTGTGTGTGTGTGTGTGTGTGTGTGTGTGTGTGTTTATCTAAGGGAGGAAAAAGAAATTAAAACACTGTTCTAGAGCCAAACTTTTAATAACCACACAGAGAGCAACATACCAAGATCATTCATAAGATCTGCAACCAGACGCCACCTTTTAGCATTGCTATCCAAATTTGAGCCCTAAAGATTAAAGAAACTATATTGTGTCAAAATCTTGTTACATATCTATAATATCTGCTTTTAAAAATAATGAATGAAAATTCCTCATCTCTCTGCTTATGAAGGCAAATGAGAATATGATGCTCTATGGTGTAGCTTTAAATTTTTCCCAAATCATCATCAGCTGCTGACTAACAACACTCAACATTTGGACTAAGCACCTAGAAAATGAGTAGACAATAAATCATAGGAGGATCACATAAATGAAGTACATCACACCTGATAAAATGTGAATAAGACACCTCCAAGCATTCCAGTAAGGTCCCTCAAAAACCACTGCAAGCATTTCAATATGCAAAAGCTATTGTCAACATATTATACATTCCCAAACAACCATTGCCAACAACTCAAAAGCTGAAATCATGTGTTACCGTGTTGTGATACTAACTAATACATTTCTGGTGCATATAAATTTCACCTGAAATGTTGCACCAATAACAGTGGCTGATTTCTCACCAACGCCAATGGCACTCAACAGAGCCTAACACACAATTTAAGCACACATAATTATCAAGTGCACTCATTCATTCCACTTTACCATTTTTTTTTTTTAAATCAATTAAATTTGACCTTACTTGTGTAGAAAGCATGGTCCTAATGTATGTTGAGAGTCCCTATAAAAACACAGAAATGAGACTAAACCAAGGAATTCCGAAGTAATAACATAAATATATGAATACAAAGATAATGTGCCCACCTGCAAGGAATCCCATACTTGAAATGGGACATAATCTGGAGTCACACTGCTAGGAAACCCCTGCAATTTAGACAAAAACATATTGTTTTTCAGTTGTTTGACTCATAAAATAAACTGAAATTTGTTTAGATAAAAGAAATAAACAAAATTTTTTATTTGGTTGAACTTGCCTCGGGTACAAAAGCTTGGAGAACTCGTCTCCAAACATGGTTGAAACGACTACCGGATCTGCGTATCACAAAGATAAAAATAAGAACTTGATAACGGAAAACAGAACAGAAGAAGGAGAAGAAGAGAACGAATTTAGTGGACCTGTGAACGGAAAAAGAAGGAGAGGCAGAGATAGTAGCGGTTTTGAAGAGCTTGGTTGAAGCAGACCCATTCCATTCTTCGATAATCAGCCGCTGTGATTTTGTTACTTCACTCATTACTTCCTTAAATTCGACAAGGATTAAGATTCAGATTCAGAGACCGGTTCAGTCAGAACTCAGAGTTCTTGGTCGTTTTGAGTTTTGACTTACTCGTTGTAACTGCATATGCTTTGGAACTGGTTAGCTTTTGTCCCCTTTTTATTTTTATTTTTTTTTTATTTAAATGTTACTAACCATTTGTACGCAATACGATACAATACGTATTGTAATACGGTGTACACGATGAATTTAGTACCATGTACTACAGGTAATTATTTTTTTTTATTTTTCTGCTGATTTAATTATCGCCCTCTATTACAAACTATGTTATTTAAATGAAAACGAGCATTTAAATTTTTAATGTTGAGAGTTTAAATAAAATTAAATATGTATTATTTTTGTATATTATGTATAATTTTAATTTTTTAAATTAAATTATTTATTATAAAAATAAAAAAAATAAAAATAAACATAATATTAAATTTATGTAAAATAATTTTTTAAATATTTATTAAAAAATAATACATAAAAGCATCGTATTTATTATAAAAATAAATATAATAAAATATATATTAAAACCACCCTAATAGATTTAGTTTGAATTGATCCGGCATTATTTTGGGCTTGGACGAAATATAAATTCATACGGCATATATTTGTACGGTATCGAAAATAGTCAGGGAGAGTTCCCTCGACATCCAACGAAGGGCCTTGTCACTACCTTGCATCCACGATGAGCTCTGTGAGGAGCTCGACCCTAAATTACCTCAGCATACTCTCATACATTGTACGGATTATCAAGTATATGAACTACAAACTTAGCTGCGTTCGAAATTGCAAACAAATATGATGTATACCGCAACTTCTCTTCACAAAATCAGATGCATGACATCATAGCTGCAATCAAAAATAAATCATCGTTGTATATTACAGCTGCCATCGGAAACTGACAATTGGGTTAAGATCCATAACAAAAATGGCAAAAAAAAAAAAAATACAAAACGAAGAACAATTTTTAAGCCCCGGAAGAGGACAATGCAAGTATCTGCAATAAAGGCAAAAGGCAAACTCTTCCAATGCAACAAATTCAATCTTCAATAGTTTTGAGGAGATGAAGAGTGAGGCCATCTTCTTTGCTTTAAATGAATAGCATTATCCAGGAGACCAGAAGTCCTACGAACAAAAGATAGAATACAGAAAATCAGATTAAGAAACATTTATGGGCAACTCAACTGTTATTTTTCAAATGAATCTTTGAAAGCAAAGCTTTGATGGGTGTCTGCTACTTGAACATAGTACTTCTTGCGCAACTTTATATTGTCACTAGACATATTCAACCTCTCCCTGGTTCGTTCTAAGGAAACTTCAGATCAACATGCCAGCACTCATACTTCATCAATATATAATCAACTCAGAATATAATGTGCATAACTTGATAAACTCCATAGAGTTAAGCAAGTGATAGAGCAATATTTGACCTCCAATTTGTGTGTGCCAGTGCGAAATGTTGAGGTCATGGGACTATCCAATTCAAGCCACAAGTTGGCAGATATTGAAATAGTTTGCCCCTCTTCTTCATTTATACAGTAAAGTAGGCTTAAGTTTTAAATCAATATGTTATTTAAGAAGTAACTTTGTTTGCAAGAAGAAAGCAATTCCATAACATGACTGATGAAAAGAAAAGCTGCAACTATGCAAGGCAAGACTTTTGCTGTAAAAGATAATGTGCATAAAGTCAACAAAGGAAAAAAGCACTTGCATTGGTGTACCTCCAGTGCTCAACATGGTTTGAATTTTTGGCCCCCATGTCCCGCTCCAAGCATACCCTAATGCGTAATCAAAGTAAAACCATATATCAGACAAACGAATTAAAATAATATAAGAAAATTAAAAGTGAGCAAAGTCCATAGTTGAAGAAATAACACTGAGGTGTGAACCAACCTTGCGCAAAGCAATTAGCAGTGGTGTTCAGGCCATTGCGGCAAATGCAAGCAAAAGACTCGCCCAAACCATTAAAACCGCACAAACCCCCACTGTTTTCACAATCCTTGCAGGCATCAGTACTGTAAGAATCATTGTATTGCAAAGAAATCCCAAATTTCCATTTCATTGGATCTCCTTCCTTGCCACCAAATCCATATATTGACGTATACGATGAGCACTGCAGCTTGGGAAGATCCAATGCATAACCTGAATCAAGGCCAGTAGAAGATTCATAAACACAAGAAGTGGATGCAGGTGCATTCTGTTGCAACCCAATGCCTGCAACCCCTTTGCAAGAATACAGCCCTCTACAAACGCGAGAGCCCGAACCAGTGTCGCACAAATCTTCATATGGATCAAAAACTGGAGATGTACCAGAGCAACCAAGCAGAACAAAGATATTGTCTTCTGTAATAGTGAATGGACTGGCTCTATCCAAGCTAAAGCTTCCAGAATTCTGCATGGAAGAACAGGTTGATATGAAGGGGTCTGTGATAATTATAGTGTTGCTTGGGTAGTCAAGGGAAGAAATACTGTAAGTTCCAGTACCGGTTGAGAATTCCAGAGTTCCGGAGCTACATTTTACGTATCTAGCAAAGGCAGGGTGCCCACATCCAGGTCCCGTGCCGAAGGGGAATTTTACAGATATTGTTCCACATCTGTCACTACATGTGCCGTTAATAGGGATGGCAGGGACAGCGGAGGATACAGTTTGGAGGTAGGAGAGAAAAAGCAAAATGTTGATGAGGAGAAATGGAGTTGGAGCATGTGACATTGGTGATGGTTTTGGAAGAGCTGGAGACTTGAGGAAGATGAAATGTTGAGCAAGCTAAGAAGTGTTACTTCAACAATTGATATTTGAAAAGGAAACAAATTATTTTCGGTGGGGGGTGCTTGTAGTCAACATTCTCACTCTTTTCCTTCCTAAAAAGCAGTGCTAATCCTTTATGTGGGATCTACCTATAAAGCAATGCGCATTTTCATCAACATTTGGAAAGGCTAAGTAAATCAACTGATGATCTGCTCATCCAAAAGAAACTTTTGGGAACCAGATCAGCATACCTGTTTCCTCATTCACAATTACAAGGAGCAAGAAAAAAGGATCATAAAAACGTACAATGGAATCAACATTTGTAGGCTTAATTTTTCCAACCCAATTCTAACATGCATAGAATGTGATGCAACTAGCTTTTGTTAAAAAAATATACAAGTTCGTTCATGTAAATAGAATAATTGTTATTCATCCATAAGCAGAGCAAGTCCAACTAAAATATAGCCTTCTATTGACAGCACTAAACCAGATCAAACGTGCAATCATACATTCATACTGGTCACTGAAACTGCTTAAAGTCATAGTAACTTGAATCTTCTGTCATTATTTTGCCAAAAAACAAAAAAATTTCAAAATTCATACGGAGAAATCATACTGATCACTGAAACTGCTTACAGTCGTCTTAACTTGAATCTTCCTCTATTTAGCCAAAAGACAAAAGAAATTTCAAAATTTATCCGAAGAAATTACAAAAGTAGTTGTATTATTGTATTAAACCATTGTCCACAGTGCAGTGTGCTTTTGGCTACGGCAGAATAACCGCCTGCAAAATATATTAAAATTTGCTCTCATTTGTTTTCCAGCGAAAGTTGGCAGCTCAAAAGAAATCCGAATCGAACCTCTATGACCCCGGTTACTTGATCGGTAATGCCTATAGCTCTTGTATGCATCCAAAACCTTATTAATAGTGCCTCCTCAAGTCACAATAAGAAACTTGAACAATTCTATGTTGCAATGATTCATCCCCTCCTTTGCCAAAGGTAAGCCCTCTGAAAGGCTGCAAAGTTAGAGAATAACAACCTCAAGGAACCATATCATACCAACAGATAATATGTGTTTCCAATTTCCAAAACTTTGTCAGTAAGGTTATCGGTAACACCCATAAAACACTAATTTTGGTATCTTGAGCAGAAACTTGCACTAAACAAGGCACAACCAGATCATAGCATCGTATATACATTCTAAACACCATATTTTGAAACTGTGTCTGTTCCTTCCACTATATATAAATCTGCAGTTGTCCAAGGCATCCAATAAGCTAGTAGCCTAGCAAAGGTAAGTATTATGCCCAAGAAAACAATGTATCAAGATGCTACTAATGTCTATGCACTCAAACAAGCTGAATGTTGAACAAACTGTGAACAAAAGCTCAATTCATGCGTTAAGACCAGCCCAATTCTTGAAAGCAATAAGTGCTTCCATTTTCCTGAAGTTCCTCTTTCTCAACTTTGCTACTCTAAGCTTTTCATGGTTCTCCATAAAAGCTTGCTTGTACTTCCACTTGTCCATAAAGATCTTCATCTCTTGAGATTTCTCCACAACTTGCATCACCGTATCAAAGAAGCCCCCTTTAACAAGGGCATGCAGGAATGCATCAACCAAGTTGTGATCAAATTTAATCCCTTTCTGTTCATCAGTTGAAACCTTACACTTAACTTCGTGCCACCGCATCAAAGCACAAAAATATTTCTCTGCAGTCACATAACCATTAATTATTGACAAATAAGTTTGATCGTTTGGCTCAAACTGCAGGAACACCATCCTTCTGAGTGTTCTCTTTGCATCTTCTAACCGCCCAGCTTTACAAAACGCATGAATTATTGAATTCCAGTCATGGGTTTTCACTTCAATATGAGGGTCTTCAACCACTTCATCTAAAAATGCTGCCATTAACTCAGACCGTTGATTCTCCATCAAACCTGTCATTATTGTCGGGTAACTCCCCTTTAAATCATATAATCTGGCTTCTCTCATGTCCCGAAATAAAGAAAAGGCCGACTGAAAATCTTGACTTGTCATTGAAGCTTCAATTAAAGCATCATAGCTACCTGCATCCAGTTGAAGCCCCAAAGCACTAATATACATAACCAATTGAGTAGCTTCAGCGGTTTGATGCTCTTTGCAATAAGCCTTCAGGATTGGCAAATAAACTCCGAGACCAACAGTGCAACCCTGAGCATTCATCTCATCAAGAATACTATGTGCCTTATCTGATAATCCAAGACTAACGCAAGCACAAACAATTCTGAAACCGATGGACCTGTTAACCACAATCCCTGTAGATTCTAGCTTTTGAGATTCGATAATCAAATTTGCTAATCCCTTAATATTTCCCTTTTGAAGAAATCCTTTAACCACTTCAGAGTAAGTTTCTTCAGTAAAATTTGAGAGTTCAGCATTGCCTTCACTGAAACTACCCAAAATAGTACTCGAAACAGACTCCAAATTTCCTGACTTTAACATAGCCACTAATCAAATAATTGTAAAACACTATTTTACTCGAAAAATCAAACCCGTCCATCAAATTTTCAAACTTAACGATCTTCTCTTGAAGCCCTTTTGGAGCATATAAATAAGTGAGAAAGCCAAAACTCGATTCATTTGGTCTAACACCCAAAACGGACATAGTTTCTATAACTCTCTCGGCATCGCTGGATTGAAGACCACAACAACATCCCTCCAATGCTGCATTACAAGTAGATAAATCAGGTTTCATAAAATCCAACTTCTCATCCAAAGCAATCCTGCAACTTTCTTCAAAAACCTTTAGAAAAGCAACAAAATTACCATTCTTTCTAAAAATGTCAACAAGAAAACCACCCCACAGTTCAACAGGCACGAAATACCTCTTCTTGAACATGCACTTTACCAAAGCAAATGCAGGGGCAGGAGCAGGAGTATTGGCAATTTTCATAGAACCCAAAAGGATATGCACAGTTTGAAAATCCAGCAACTTGGGGTTCTTTTCAATGACATAAACAACAGAAGCAAACGCTCTCTTGAGGTTGTGATTGTCTTGGAGAGAGGAAAGGAAGGTAATAAGAGAATTAGTGAGGGTTTTGGAGGGCAGTACAGAGTTAGTAGTGAGAGACTTGAAAGACTTCCAGGCTACATCAGTGTTGTGGGATAGAATGGGCTTGTGAAGAGTGGTTTCTAGTGATGTTAGGGTCTTGGGTTAGGACTTGTTGCTGGTGTTGGGTTGGGGAGTTGGAATTTTGTGGCGGGGATTTTGGTTTAAGGGCAAAGATGGAGGGTTGGAGGAAGGAGTAGAGAGATGGGATTTCAGGGGTGCCAGATGAGAAAAGTTTCCTTTTTATAAGCGAACAGGTTACTGCTTTTCTCCACATTCTATGATCATTCTCTGATCTAGCTCGCTTGCACTCCTATCTTCAATCTCTCGCTTGAGCTATTTGCATCCATATTAATAGTTTAATTAAAAATGTTATTAATATGTTTGCAACAACAACAAACATCAAGCTGGAATAGCTCAGTGGGTTAGAGCGTGTGGCTGTTAACCACAAGGTCGGAGGTTCAAGCCCTCCTTCTAGCGTGTTTCCTTCTTTTTTAGTATTTTTAGAATTTCTCTCGTATTAAACTCTACTTGTACGTTACTATGCCCCATAAAGTGTGCCCAGTCGGTAATTTGCCAGGCAACAAACTACGTCTATGCAGATTAACAGTTGACTTGCCTTTCTGAACCATACCGATTGGTCGAATCTTCCTTTGGTAGATTCGATACTACTTCAAATTTCAGAGAAAATAGCCACGCACTTCGTTCTCTCTGATAAAGACTTCCTCCTTCTTCTTCGTCTTTCATTATCACCAACCCGGCAACTCGCAACATTTTAAACTTTGCAATCTTCAGCTTACACCTGTGATTATCAGGTAATATTTCACTTTTCACTGCTCACCAGCTCAGTACCTTTTCTATTTGTTTATCGGTTTCTTTAAATACCCAGTTGCTCATACGTTTATTTTCTGCTTGTCAAATCATGAGTTAAGTGTAGTGAGAACTGTGTCCATTATTCATATATTGTTATATTTTGTTCATGTACAGACAGTATGTTCGTGAATTGTGATTATTTGATTTTGAGTCACGCGTCATGAGTATGTCTGTAGGTGGTAGGAGAATAATGGAGCTTTTTTTTTCAAGGTACTGATTTAATATATTGTGCTGGGCTAACTTCAGCTTTTCTGGCCATAAGCAATGGTAAAAATTAATTATTTAAATATTGTCATGTCATTTGCTTATGTATATTTTCCTGTGATCGTGCCTTGAAGTTGCCACTTGGATTCTGAGTTTTGGGTTTACCAAGTTGGTCCTAATGATTTATTACTTCCCCGTTTCTTGATTAGTTTCAGATACTTGGTAGGATGGGAGAATTGAGATTGATCTTCTTGGGAATTGTATTGGTTCTTGGAACCTTTCAAGTGGCAAGTTCACATGGAGATCAGCCACTCTCAAGAATTGCCATTCATAATGCTATATTTGCTCTTAATAACCATGCCTCTGTTAAAGCCTCTCCTCATGTTCTTGGATTGGAGGTGAGCTTCAGTAGTAGCACCTTTCTTTGTCACTTTATTATAATCTTGTAAACATATATTACAGGCAAAATCAAATTGATTACCACTGAAGGGTTGTAAAGTTAAAATTTTTGATGATTTATAGTCGTTTTAGCTTTTGTTGAAACTTCTATCAGGTCAATTTATCTTCCTTTGAACCACCAGCAAAAAGATTAAATATGCAAAAACATGAAAAATCTAAGTTTATTTTCCATTTAATGAATGTATTTTATTGCTGTTTCAGGGTCAAAATTCAGAGTGGGTAATGGTGGAGTTTAGTTCTCTGAACCCATCTGTTGATGATTGGATTGGGGTATTTTCTCCTTCCAATTTCAGGTAAAATATATCTTATTATGTTTACTAATTTCACTCAATAATATTGATCTAATTGGAAGCATGCATATTTCACAATTTGCAGTGCTTCCACTTGCTCTGTAGAAAACCCAAGAATTACTCCTCCACTGTTGTGTTCTGCACCTATTAAGGTTTGCATTGTGCTTCTTTGCTAGCACTTTTCCAGCTTCTTTCTTAGCCTGATTTTTACTGAAGTTGAGCTGCAATTCCCATAGTAATGTGTAACTACCTTATTTCTCCCAACAGTATCAGTATGCAAACTACTCTAGCCCTCGGTACAAACAAACAGGGAAAGGTTCATTGAAGCTTCAGTTGATAAACCAGAGATCGGATTTCTCTTTTGCATTATTTTCTGGTGGCTTGTTAAATGTGAGTCCCTAAACTGTGTTTTCTTCATACTATGTATGGTTATCTGAATCCTAATTATTTTAATCCCCAAATAACCAAATTGTGAAGAACCAATAATTTAGTGGTTGGTATGCATAATTTTTTTTCTTTACCAAAAGAAATTTATCTTGAGATACTTAGCAATAATGTTTTTGGTAACTGCTTCATAGATTGTATGGACTCAACTCAACAAACGCATTAATCTAGTTGCACAGGGTGGCCTGTGTGAATAGGATTTCACATTGCAATTTCATTTCTTTTAATCTTTGCTTGACCTATATCTTTTTTGACCTTCCTGTCATCCTGATCCAAATTACACCATTTTAGTATTCGTTTTCTTAGACTATATTTGATGAAATATTGAGAGAGGGATGTCTGTGGCCCTAAGTGACAATGTTTCTTTCATTCTCAGCATTATTGAGTTTGATTTTCTTCGTCTGTTAAAATTTTGTTGTAGCATATGACATTAATGATTTATTACTGTTATGATTCTATAATTTCATTTGGAAGATGCAATTTTATCTGGTGCTTGTTTATCCAATTCTTTACTATTGCTTTATCCATAATTTGTGTTTTCCTTTTTATTGCTATAATAGCCGAAGCTAGTTGCAGTGTCAAATAAAGTAGCTTTCACAAATCCAAATGCACCAGTTTACCCACGTTTGGCACAAGGGAAAATGTGGAATGAAGTAAGTTGAACTTCTCGTTTTATTTCTCAAAACTCATGCAATTAAATCTGGTAATTTGATGGTTGCATTCAACACAGGAAAAATTTTACAACCATTTATCCTTACATTGGCAAGCTTTTCAAAAATACACAAGCTTTTTTCCATTAGAAATCCTGGTCTTCAAGCTTAAGAATGGCACACACAGTTATCTCATTTTTGTAGCTGAAAATACTATTCAACTTTATATGCAGATGACAGTAACATGGACAAGTGGATACGGGATTAATGAAGCGGAACCTTTTGTGGAATGGGGTCCAAAAGGAGGTGATTGTAAACGCTCCCCTGCTGGAACACTGACATTTGAACGTGGCAGTATGTGTGGTGCGTAACTCCTCTGTCTGTTAAATTTTCTCCCAGAAGACCAGTGGGAGTTAACTGAAATTGCATTAACTTACAGAGACCAACCATTGTGATCTGAACCATGAATTCTGATACATTTTATATAGTGAATATTAGATGGAGATAATCAGCCTATATAATGAAATTCCAATGCTTTTTGCATCTTAATAATTAATTGCCTGTGTGTTTATGTATTCAAAAGTAGAGTATATTCTTATTATCTGGTTGTTCTCTGAAACAGTATTTAGAGCCACATAAGTGTTGCAAATCTGTTACCTTCTTTGCTATTTTACTTGGTAAGGCTTCTTGTGGTTACAAAATTAACCAAAGTACAGTGGATTTTGGCAATGTTTTGTACATTGGCTTGAATCACCCAAAAGTTTTTTCTCTGTGTATTTTTGTCTAAGGTAAATTTGATGCACAGGTGCGCCAGCAAGAACGGTGGGATGGCGTGATCCTGGATACATACACACCAGCTTTTTGCAGGAGTTGTGGCCTAACACAATGTATGTTACATCTTATGCTAGTGCATGATGTTGATTCTAGGTGTGTTAAACTCCTTATTCAATATAAAACTGTCCTTAAAAGACTTGCAACGAATTGTAATACTATGATAATGGATTCTTTATGCATGCTTATCAATATTTCTGTGCAATATGCTAAACTTTCAAGGTTTTATTTGAAATTTTATTAGCAGAAATTTGACTGGCAGAAATAACCTTCATATATTGTTGAATTGAAATTCAGCTTTTGTGTTAGGCAAAATGGCAAATCACAATTAAGCTCTAGAACAATTTCTTCTTGTGGAACAATCGAATAATATGTAGCTTTCTTAAAAGGGAATGAATTTGATATTTAAATTTCAGATCTTTTCAGAAGAATGAGTTTTACTCTCAAAAATAATCAGTTAATATTAGATTAGCACCATGTTTCTTTTAGTAGTACATGGAACTCAACATATTATATGCTTTTATCTGTTCTTTTTTCTTATGTAGGTACACCTTATAAGTTTTTATCTGTTGTTCATTTTTCTTATGTAGGTACACCTACAAGCTTGGGCATAGATTGTTCAATGGTACAATTATTTGGAGTTCAGAATACCAGTTTAGAGCATCTCCTTATCCTGGTCAAAATTCTTTGCAACGTGTAGTCATTTTTGGCGACATGGGAAAGGTTTGAACAGTCATGGAAAATTTAAAGTCATGTCAATCAGTGGCTCTATGAGATTTAATATCTTGACAGCACTATTTGTTAATGGTACTATTGCATCAAGTTATCTATCCGTGTGAGTGTGTGCATATGTGTAGATTTATAGTATTGTCAATACTATAATCTTAGTTCTTGCTTTAACCAATCACTCTTTTGAATAATATTTTATCTTACTTCACATCTAACAATGTATTCACTAGAAATGTTCAGGTGAATAGGTGTAGCTATTTTTAGCTTTATGATAACGGGGTAAACTGTTTTTATTGGAATATTAAGTAAATTTAAAGTACCGTAATAATTTTCTACTCTTTCTTTAATTTTTCATTTTGCAGGATGAAGCTGATGGTTCTAATGAATATAATAACTTCCAACGTGGTTCTCTTAACACCACTAGACAGCTTGTTCAAGACTTGAAGAACATTGATATAGTTTTCCATATTGGAGACATATGTTATGCAAATGGATACCTTTCACAGTGGGACCAATTTACTGCACAGGTTGAGTCAATTGCATCAACTGTGCCTTACATGATTGCAAGGTTTGTCATAAATTACTTGTGTACCAGCTTGCCCGCCTGTCAGAGCATAAACTAGACCTGTACTTTATCTTATGAGGCAATTGGTGTTTTCTGCTTCCAGTGGTAACCATGAGCGCGATTGGCCGGGAACAGGATCTTTCTATGAGAACATGGATTCAGGTGGAGAATGTGGTGTGTTGGCTGAGACCATGTTCTATGTCCCTGCTGAGAACAGGGCTAAGTTCTGGTATGGTGGTTTCAGGAACAAACTTATTGATGTAGTTAGCTTTTTATAATGCTATAATTCTGTTGTAATAACTTCATATTTTATTTTGACTGTTGATGCTGGTTATTTTGTTAGCACCCTTGACATCTACTACCATCTTTTGAATTTCGTTTCTACTGTGAGTTATTCTACTTATACTAAGCAACTATAAGACAATATTTAATAACATGTGGTTTTGTGTTCCACGCCATTTCCAAACATGATAATTTGTGAAAGAACCTAGATAGTTTACTTTTTTATATTTTCTATCTTTCCTGGTTCACTTGTTTCATGATGGTGTGGGATCCAACATTGATAGTTTTTGTTTTATTGCCAGGTATTCAACAGACTATGGTATGTTCCGGTTTTGCATAGCTGACACAGAGCATGATTGGAGAGAGGGAACAGAGCAATACAAGTTCATTGAGAACTGCCTTGCATCTGTTGACAGACAAAAGCAACCATGGTTGATTTTTCTTGCACATAGGGTTCTTGGCTATTCTTCTAGTTTATTCTATGCTGTAGAAGGATCATTTGCGGAACCAATGGGGAGGGAGAGTCTTCAGAAACTCTGGCAGAAGTACAAGGTTGACATTGCCATGTATGGCCATGCCCACAATTATGAAAGGACGTGTCCTATATACCAGGTATTATCACGATTTGAAGCACTAAAGAGCCTATTCTTTCTCGTGTCCTTGCTATACTTTTCCTACTATGGAACAAAGATGAAACTAATTTGAAGCGTACAACAATCATTCTCATTGCTCCTTTGCCCTTTTGATAAGCTGAATTGTGAATTGTTAAATTGACCATTTACAAGTTAGAAGACAGCAGGAGAAATATAAGCTCTTTCTAAAGCAATTTCATTAAATAGTTATCCTTTCACATACCCCGCATTGGTTGGTTTTTCCATTGTCTTTAAAATGGAAACGAAATTCTTTTGCCAAACTGCTGTTGCCTTTTGAACACGCAAACATATTCATGAATGTAAATTGTCCATAGAGTTCTGTTCATGAATTTCTGTGTAGCATCAATATGCCACACGTTTTAAAGTTCAGATTATTGTCACTTGCACCTGCAATCAAACTTGGAACTTACAATTCTTTTAGCTAACAAACAACTGAGTTATCAATTTTCTTGTGGTACAGAATATTTGCACCAATCAGGAGAAGCAGTATTATAAGGGCAGCCTGAATGGAACTATACACGTGGTTGCTGGTGGTGGAGGAGCAAGCCTGACGGTATTTACTGCCCTGCAGACGGCATGGAGTTTATACAGAGACTATGATTATGGATTTGTTAAACTCACAGCATTTGATCATTCAAATCTATTGTTCGAGTATAAGAAGAGCAGAGATGGAAAGGTTTATGACTCTTTCAGAATATCCCGTGACTATAGAGACATTTTAGCCTGTACCGTCGACAGTTGCCCCAGCACAACTCTTGCATTGTAATTTATGCATGGGTTAGAATATCTCATGATAAAGAATCTTGTTGAATTTGTTTTGTGCTGTAGCATGTGGGTTCCCGTTCAATAATTATAATTGACAGTTATGATTGGTTCTGATGCTGACGAAACTACGAGTTCGTCATTTTCATCTATATGTTATATGAGAGAGATCATAATAAAAAGATAGTTCCCTACAATTCCCCATTTTACAAGGATCAGGCTTAGATTCTTAGTACTGGTAAGATCAGATAAATGCAATTCATGCTTTCTGTATGAAAGAAATTAGAGAGCTAATATTGCAGCCGTCAGTGGCTGAACCAACCATGTAATGAAATCTGAACATCCAGTAGTTAGCAAACCCTAGTGTTGGAGTGGAGTAATTTTTATTGGCTCCCCTGTACAAGACAAGGCCAGACAAGACAAGACAAGGCATGCAAATGAACTGTCAAGCTTCTGCTGCCGCAGAATATTTGCACGGACAAAGAGAAGCACTATTATAAGAGCGCCATGAATGGAACAATACATGTGGCTGCTGGCGGTGGTGGAGCATACCTTGCAGAATTTACTACCCTCCAAACTACATGGAGTTTATGTAGAGACTATGATTACGGATTTGTTAAACTTACAGCATTTGATCATTCAAATCTGTTGTTCGAGTGCAGAGACGGCAAGGTTTACAACTCTTAGAATATCCAGAAATTATAGAGACAATTTAGCTTGCACTGCGGATGGTTGCCCGAGCACAACCCTTGTAATATAATTTATGCATGGGTTTCAATTTTCTCCATATTGTGGCTGCGGGTTCCCGTTCTATAATCTAATTCAGGATTGTTAAATGAAGTTATTTCTTTATACAATTCAAATAGTTGTAATGATGATGATAATGGCTAACATTAGACATCAATGACAATTTCCTGCTTCATGTTATCATGATATAACGTAAATGGTAACTGCATGCAATAAAGAGAGTGGCCTGGTTCTACTTAGTACAGTTATTTTATTTCTCTTTATCATGCAGATGAAAAAAAAAAATTGTCCTTCTATGATACCAAGAATACAACAAAAGCAACAATCACGTAGAATGTCAAGGGTAGAAGTTTAGTCCGGTTTAGAATGCGGATAACAGAGGGATGGACATTAACCTTTGACATTTTTTCACGCTTGTTTGTTTCTTTGTCTCTAATCCTTAATCTTGTGGCCTGAAATTTCAGAACGAACACATTATGCCAAATATATGCTTTTCAAAATTTTAAGTGTTCAGGTCAAGACAGAGTATTCATTTAACTTCTTGTTCTATCTCTTGAAAATTGCAGCTTTAATGCTGAACAAATTTTGTTAATGAGCTTGGTTTCAAGAGGGTCAGAATTCGGAATGGTAATTATTTTTACACAAAGCTTTCATGGAGTTGTTCTTAGAAACTAATTTAACTTTTATGCCTAATATATTTTTTTAAGGATTCTTTTTTTACCATTGGCTTTTTGGGTATTTATATGATCGTTTTCTTTTTCTGTCATGGATGCTTGGACGTTTCAGTATGCTTCTGGTTCTGGAATTTCTCAGTCTAGACTCTGCAATGAAATACAGTTTACATGGTCAGCTAATGAAGTTTGACAAACTGGGTTAGAGATACGCAGCAAAAGAAGAGAAAATATGGATTTATGGGTAGTTGCTGCAGCTACTGGTGCTGGGTACATCGCTAAGTACTGGAGGAACTTGACATCCAATGGAACAGAAACCTCATCTGAATCATTTTCCTTGTACTCAATTCAAGGGCAATCCGAATCCAGGAACTTGCTGCAAAAAATACGGGATCAAACCAACCCCTTACGCCGATTAGCCCACAAACAAAACACAGACTACTTTTTCCTTGATGGAGAAGATCTTATAGGAGTCACAATTACTAGAAATAGTCGAAGGCAAGAGGAGAATTATGAGAACTTTAGTTTACTTTCATTGACAAGTTTTCCTCCAGTGTTATCCGAAAATGAAAATTATCGAGTAATCAGGAATGGAATGGAGGGGAAGATTAACTTTTCTGACTCATCCAGGCATCTTAGGAGTAGGTATAATGGGAATTATATTGAACCCCTTGATTCAATAGAAAGCAGCCACAGAGCTGAGATGTACAGAGAGTACGTTGAAACTGAGGAATATGTGTACAATTCATTTCCGTCATACTCAACGCCAACAGTGAGGCCACTGTTGTTAACTGATGGGCGTCAGATAATCAGCAGGGCTAGTCGTAATTTCAGAGCGGGCAATCAGACACAGTCATTGTCAAGGAAACTGAGCACAGATATCGGAAGACATTCCAGAAGATTTTGCATGTTGAGGCAATCTATTCAAACATTCCATTCACAAGGTTATGTTCGGTTCACGTTTGAATTTTAGACATTCTGCATTCCTTTGGTCTATCATTTCTCCAAAATCAATCTGTTTTCTTTTGCATTCATGTAAATATTTCTTATCTCTCCCTGTTTTTGTGTTTATTAAGGCTTTAATAGCTGCACTATTGACAGGGTTAACCGATGCAAAGCTTCTTTTCTTCCTTGGCATCTCTGTTGGTATAATGTCTACCATTCTTGCTAACAAAAGACAACTGGAAAATTTAAATGAGCTGTTGATGAAGAATGAGAACTTGGTTCAAGACTTGCAAGAAGAGCTTGAGATGAAAGATCTCTTAAATGTTAAGGAGATTGCTAATGAAGATCTGGAATCCTTGGGAACAAATGAACAGCACTTGCTCAACGGGACGCCACATGCATTATACACTAAACAAGAATTAGATTTACACACCGAAGGAGAAGAGGCAGATAATCAGAAGGCAGAGAAATCTGAGACAATGAGCAAAATTGAGGCAGAGCTTGTTGCAGAACTGGAGAGGTTAGAGTTAAACATGCGGACATCTCATGTGGCGGTTAGTATGCTGAATTTAGCACAGGCATATTGAGATCAGGGCAGTTTTATACAATTTCGGAATTTAGTAGTTTCTGATTTTTGTTTGCAGCTGGATCCTGACATTGTTGCAGATTATGATGTTCGTGGTGATGTTAAATTACACAAGATCGATGGGAAATCTGGCACTTTATCTGATTCAGACTGTGTTCTAAGCGGGAGATCCAGCGATCATCCTTGTGAACCAAACTATGTTGTGTCGCCGCAAGAGCTAAGCTTACGTCTTCACAAAGTTATTCAAGAAAGGCTTGAAGCAAGGATTAAGGACCTCGAGACAGCCATTCAAAATAGCCAGAAGAGACTGCATTACCTTGAATTGGAAAGCATAATCCCTTAGAAAGACTATCAGGAGGTAGAATTTTCTTCCCAGGAAAGCCAAATCTTCATAAATGAAGACTATAACGACAATGACTCTTGGTCATAAATTTTCAGGAGGAGATCTCGACACATGCAATGAAGCTTAAGAATATATTACTAGGATGACCAACTCAGTTAAAGTGAGACGAGATTGGAAAGAAGCTCAAACATGATTTCCAAATTCAATGCAGAATGTCATTGTTGACATTCAATAAAACAATTTGCACTATATGGTTTACAATGGGAAGACTTTCTTGTTTTTGAAATAGAACAAGAAAAAGAAGAACAAGCAACAACATGTAAGACCAGTTATAACAAGAACCCAATTGAATGCTGATGGGTAACCACAAATTGATGCTGCAAAGTTCAGTCCAAAAACTTCTGTAACAACTGCAAATATTGTATTCATAAAAGTTGCTGCAGTGAGAAGCCACTGGAATTGAATCAATTGATTCTGAACATTGTCCTGTTGATAGGAAAAGACCAAGGCTTTTTAAATTTATTTAATGACTTCAAGAAAGTGAAGGCGGCATCATAAAATCTGTAAATTGTGATCAGTTCTTACCAATTTAATGTTGATTAAATCTTCCATATCATCAATGTACACTTTGAGAGGCTCCACCAACAAAAATCAATATTCTCAGTGTCAGCAACATTATGAAATAACAACTATTCTTTGTTACGATCCAATGACCTTGTTTCAATAAACAAATTTTTGTTCTTACTATATGTGAAGACAGACTGACCCTACACATTGTCGTAAATAAACATAAAACTAAACAAAAGAGATAGACAGTCAAATACGCAGAGGAATACCCAAGCTAAATGTAAGAAAAATGAGGACATGCCTCAACCAATCATAGGATCATCAAAATGCATGCAGTATCAAATATGGTAAACTGCAAAGATAAAAATTGAAAAGGTTTCAACACGTGAAAAAACTAATTTATTTCTTACTGATAACAACTTGCTGAGTGTACTGTCGATAATGACAAAGTATACTTCCAGTAACATTTCAAGTTGGTCAATATTTCCTCCACTACCAGGTGAACTAATTAACCTTCCATGTTTGCTTGAAGTCACAATACTGCTAAATGCCCTTCATAATCTCTGAGCTCCACTGGTTGATCCCACGGGAGAAACAGGAGCAGATTTTGAAACTACTCTGTCCCCACCAGAAATATTACTCTGACTATATACATCGCTTGAAGAGTGAGCTTCCAACCTTTGTTTCTTCTCTGAAGGTACATCTCAGCCATATCACCATCATCATCCACGAGATGTTCTATCTCATCAAGGACCTGAAAAACCAATCTAAATGCTTCAGACACTGGTGAGGGAAAGAGAAATTTCCTATGATGACTACATACAAATAGTTTTACCTTCTGGACTCGTTGAGCCAATGTGAGGAGGTGGCCTTTTAATCTACAGACATTTTTCAGATTAAGTGTGCTAATAGATGATGCTAGTTCATCCAGTACTGGATATATCTCTATGTCTAGTTCTTTTATCTATCAAATAAAAAATTTATTAATGTAAGGGATCTAATTATGACAACAATTCATGTTTCGAACTGGCTAGTGGTTGTTTCATAGTTTTTGTATGTGATATAATATTTAATTTTCATGTGTCATAGATATTCTTGAAGGATACGATAAAACATCAATTTTTCATGCTCCAATTCACTTTCCTGCAAATGCACATTTCACTAAGTCCATAGTTCAACTCACTTCACAGCCATGTATGTTATTGATAAAGTATGAGATACAGGAGCTATTTATTTGTATAGTCTTAAAAGTCTAACGTTATGTTTGTTTTTAGTATAAAGAAAATCTGGTGGCGCTGAAGAACAGATAATATGGACTTACACAGAATTCAATGCCAAAAAGGAATTCAAATACCATGCCCTAAGTAAATGTACATGAAGACTGTGTTGAGCATGCAAACATATATGTTGACAAGATAGCCACTGATTCAAACAATGCTACATTCAGTAGATACTGGGAGCTATTTATTTCAGTAATCCCGTAATCAGCTATCAATGCAGACTACAGCATAACTGAGCATAAAGAGACATGCAGGTTAATTCCAAAGCCAGCTCCAGTGCCCTAAATTCAAATGGCAGGTCATCTGAATCATATTGGCACACATTGTAAGCAATTTAAGGTTATAGAATTCAAGAGGCCTAAACTGATAATATACTCAGTAAGAAAGAGACATGAATCTGCACCTACTAGGAGCAAAGAAGAAAAAGGGGATGCTGAAGAATTAAGCAGCCAATTAAGTATACATAAGAAATTTTGTTTCATATGCTGCCCCTAAAAACAAAATACTATGCCTGCAGATATTATTCCAGCAGTCACTGAAAGTAATTTCTATGAAATGATATATGGCACACATTCATAAGATGCATCCAACAGAAACAAAGTACAAAAGACTATTTTATTATAGCAAGATTTTAAATATGGCTTCTTCATGATGAAAGGGGGGAATGGAAGATAGCTGACATTGGTTATATTACAGCATTCATTTTTACTCTTCAACCAATATTTAGCAGTCAAGCAGGTAGAGAATAAAAATTTCTTTGAAAGGCACATTGGAATTTTTCCTTTTCTCCTTTTTGTAATTCATAGTAAGCAGTTTGATCCAACTACTTTCAAAGCTTCAATTCATCGATATCTACTTGACATCTAATTGAAAGTTTTGGGGTCACTGAAACCAGCATCATCTAGAGGAAGCATTTTACCAGTTTGATCCTTATTGGTCTGAAGGTGTTTGCACAATTCCAAGTTGTACTGAACGACACATCCATCCAAGGATTCATTAGAATAACCTCATCAGCTGTGATTATACTCCTGATCTGTACAAGACTGACCACAATAGCCTTCTCCTGTCCTAATATAGTTGATGAATAAATGAACAAAGGGTCCAAAAGCCATAAATCCCTGGCTGGCAATGAACAATGTCTCATTATAGTAGCCTTATCGAGCTCCAGAATCTCCGAGTTCCCATCCTTATCAATCTTTATCCAAGAATGACTTCCATGACCTCTTTTCTTTGTGCTCTGAAAACTAGACCCGTGATTTCCTTTTGTGTCTAAATTAAGCCTTCCAGTATCATTAGAGGATGTCGATCCAAGAAGAACAGAAGGAAGAAAAGGACTCCCTGAATCGCTCATCGGATTTTAATTTTTTCTTCTTTGGGTCCAAGCCAGAATTTTTCAAAAAGTTAACACATGTAATCATTAGTAGATTGCACAATCCTATTCTTTGACAACTCCAACATTGTTGTCATGAGTTGAAAACTGAATACAGAACAGTTCTAAAAGTTGATACAAATTTTATCCATGGTCTTTGTGCATTTCTTAAGTTAAACTTTGTATATGATATATGAGAACCGCCAATCATTTATCACACTGCTCAACAGAAAACAATCAGCTTATTAATGAATGTATCTTAAGAAACTTTGCCCATTTTAAATACTAAAAGAGAAAGTTGAGAAAGCAAAGGATGACTCCCCGAATATCAGATCTGTCATCATTAATACTTAAGAAACATGCTCTGCTGGTATTTTAACCGTAGCTAGAGGAAAGTAGACGAAATAATCCTTCAGAAAACAATCAATTTGCTTCAACCATAAATGCAGAGGTAACTTAAAGTTAGTCCCAGGGAAAGAAACACCACCCAGAAAAAAGCAATTGCGAACTTGTAATTCACCCAATAATTAGAGAAATCAGCACACCCGTGATTGGGAAGTTCTATATTTCGCTTGAATAACTCATAACCAATCAAAGATTAACAAATAGAGTTAAATTTCCTTGTCCTAAACTAAAAATTTCAAAACTCAGTCTCAAGTCTTAAAAAGTCGAAATTTTAGGTATCGTGACTCAAAATATGGACATAAAACCACCATAACTGGAGAGTTCATCGTGTAATTACGCTCAACAATACCAACTGAATAATAATAATAATCCAGAATATCCCAAATGACACTCGCCGTTTAATCAAACAACCACATGAAAGCAAAGAAGACAAAGAACAAAGAACTGTACCTATTTAAAACAGCTTCAAATTCTCAAACGAGACAAGAAACTGAACAGAGTTCCTTAGTTGTTAGTGAAGAGAGACAACAGTTTGTTTTTCCGTTAATGGAAACAACCAACCTTAAGATGTAGTTACGTTTCATGTGCCCCTACACCCCGAAACAGCTTCTCGGCCCGCGTCTGGCTAAGATGTTCTTTTGCAAATTAAATGTACAGTCCGCAAACACTTCACTAGCAAACGCTTGCATGTGTTCTGCGGTTATGTGAACTAAAAATTCAACTGTTCACAAGTAGCCAATCACCGCATGCCAAATCATAAGTAAAAGCCTGCGAATCTAGACGTGGCACGCAACCATACGTCCAGCTTTAAAAAGTAAAATACGAACATACCGCATTAGACCGGTCCTTCCCTCCCCGAAGAAGAAAGAGCAGTTCGAGATGGCGCGAAACGCAGCCCATAGTTAGTTACAAAGGAACCAAAAATGCCGTAAGTGTCGCAACGCCTTTCGTCATTACATATTGCACATTACTCAACAAAATCAGAATTACCTCAAAGACGGCATCAATTTCAGCTTGGGCAGGTTATTTTTCAATTTCCTTAGGTTGTTAATTTCAGATGTCATTTCGTCTGGTTCAATTTTCATTTTGTTTTGATGTTTTCATTTTGTTTTTGTTTTTTGATTTGGGTTCTGCAATCTATAGGTTCATGACGTAAAGGTTGAAGAATAGATCGCCGGTGTCGCTTTCCGGCGATTTGATTATTGCGGCTAGGTTTGTTGTTGGATTTTCTGGAACTAAAATATCATTCCACAATATAGAGTTAGTCTCTCTTTCTCCCGCCAGTTTTTAATTATGATTCTCCTGGTTTAGGGAATTAACATCATTTCAATTTGATATTCTAATTCGAAGATTAAATTAAAATTAGACGAATGAATAATATATTGGGTGTCAATATCTCATTTCTTTTCAAAAGAAAGAACAAAAAAAAAAAAAAAAAAAACTTCATGAATTATTAATTTTGAGGAAGTTGTAGAGAAGCATGGGATTGGGATAATTCATTTATGCCAATTTATAGGGTAAGGTAGATGTGGGGCGTCGTTGCTCTCGGTGAATTGGTTGGCACATGGAGATTGCAAATTGCCAAATGAAAATTTAGCCATTAGGAAATTGGAGCTACTTTATTTTCATGTGATATTGGAGCAGTATTTCCTGAAAGTGGGCCATATCCAAAGGTGTAGCTCTGATTGCATTAGACCATCGTGTTTTAGTTGGCTTATAATTCCTGATATTTTATGCAGCCAATCTTATGCCTTCATTTGTGAGTAGTTTCTGTCTATAAAGAAATGTTTCCTCATCATCTCAAGTAATCTTTTATAGACAACTTCTTGTTCTTGCATGTTTCACATCTTCATTAGCTCAAATTCTTGTAGATGCCATTACTTTGAAAATTTTTTCTTTATCACCTTTGATACTGGTTATGGACGGTAAGGTAAAATTATAGAGTTTCTAAACCTGAAATAGTTAATACTTTCAGTTATGGGTCCGGAAGATAGGATTGGAAGAAGTAAGAATTTAGGGCCGTATCCAAGGTTCACTGATGGGCACGGAAGCAGTCGACATGTTAAACATCTGGACAGTGAGCTTTGTGGTGAAAGTGGAACTAGTAAGCATTCTGAGGTTACCAATGTGACTGGAAGCACCGAACATTTTGATATAAAACCCGAAGTTATTGAGGGAAAAAGAGGCACAAATCCTTTCGAGATATTTCTACAGTTTGATGATGGGAAAGATAACAGTATGCTTTCAGAAACACATCCTGCTATTTCTGATTGCAACCACAGCGGTAAGAATATGGTAATGCATCCAGCCACTATTTTTAATGAAAGTGACCTAGTCCTCCCTACCAAAAGTTTAAGATCATCCTCTTATTGTTCTTCATCAGCATCATCAATGGAAGATCTCTTCCAAGTGGATACAGGAAGCTCGAGATCATCTGTGCAACCAGTGTCAGAAGAAGATGAAATTAATGTTCCCAATAGCAACTCCTCCAATTCAAAAGCACAAGACAAATGGTCTCCAGGACCCACTTCAACATCTCAAGTTTCTCGGGTCACCCATGATATGGCACCAACGCAATCTCCTCCAATCCAAGTGATGGAATACTCCGGAGGGTATGATCCGCTTAGGATTCCGTCATCTATCTTTGAAAGAAGCAAATCCTCAACACAACTAGAATGGAGTGCTGCTTCCAATGAGTCGTTATTTAGCATTCACACGGGCAATAATAGTTTTTCCAAAGACCGGTTTAAGTCTGGAGAGCTTACCAAGTCGGGTGAGTTGAACATGTTCAACCCAAGCGCTCCTTTTCCAGGGGTGGGGGCTGATAAAGAGGGTGCTGACTTCCACAAAAGTTTGGCATCAGTTGAGAGCATTAAGGGTGTGAGAAGAGAAACCAGAGCAGACCCAAGTCAGGAAAAGGAACCAGCTGCAACTGCATTACAGAATCCTTCTCACGTACTCAACCATTCAAATGATGGCACTCACTCGTTCGCCTTTCCATTGTAAGTTAATATCATTCTCTCTGCAGATATTTCTATTATCTGCTCAGTTTATTTATTTATTTATTTTTAGTGCAATGTACATAGCAATGCTTGAGCTTGCATTGTGAATCATGCATACATGCATTTATTCAAGTGATAGTTTTTGTTCATTCTGACGGGCGTGTTTTACATGCTCGCATGCTCAATGGCTTTCTGCATGTCCAAGAAATTTTTGAGTATATATTCCAGTCCAACAAAGATGCCTCTGTATTGGACCGTAAAACAGGACCCGCCTACCAATTTCACATGTATATCATAATTTTATCTGTAAATACATAGAAGTTTCCAAACTAGAGCTCCTGGATGAGTAATGTACCTTTGTGTTGCAGAGTGAAGAAGAAAAAGAAGAAATGTGCATGTATGCCCTTCTTTTGTTGCGGAAAGAGTAGAAGGAGGAAATGTGCATGGCCATCATGCTACTGTACTAATTGTAGTTGCATGTTCTGCTACTGTTCATGGCCAAGCTGCTACTTCAGTTGGCTAAGCTGCTACTGTTCTGATTGTAGCTGGGCGTTCTGCTACTGTTGGAACTGTAGCCTAAAAAGATGGTGCTGTCACTCTTCTACCAAGTATGCTTCTCTTTCTCTCTCTCCCTAAATTAGCCAATGTGCCAACAATTAATAATAGAAAACATAAAAAAAAAACTAATAATGAAGTCCTTTTTATTTGTTCTATTTTGCATTCTCATAGTTGATTTTAATGTTTATCACCTTCACTTGCGACCCACAAATGCTCTACATACATATTAAGTCAGTGCAAGCTTTGCAAAATCCTTGATGCAACTCACTTTGGATCTTTGCAGTTTGACGGACAGGATTAAAAGCGTTCCAGTGAAACCAGGTGTCACTGAGAAGCAGCCACAACAGCCGCCGCTGCCCATTGAATTGACTTCAAATTCGTCATGTTCCTGCTGTTGGTTTTCTGGTTTCTCTTGTCGACCGCGTTGTTGTTGTTGTTGTGCTTCTTCTTCTTCTTCTTCCTGACTCTTCAACTCTTTGACCGCCTTTTGAAAATACCTGCCCAAGAACCTTCCTTTAGCTATACCTAGAACCAACAATACTAGTACTAGTCCGGCCAAAGCATGAAAATTCCAATCATGTTTCAGTTGTCAACCTCACGTAACCTCTGTTTCAGTTTTGTTAGTGATGTAAACTCGTCTTGATTTACCCGGTGCACTATTACTAATTAGTTCTGATAGAAATAATAACTTTGCGTCTGCAAGCCTGGCCTCCTGTTCGTATTGTACATTAACGCATTCAAGGTACACACATATGGAAGGAAAGGAAGCATCCGAGTAGATGATCACCTTAAGAGAAGGGTATATTCGAGATTAAAATTGTCACGTACGAATTAACATTAATTGTCAAGTAAAAGAGGGATTTTATCAAAGTATATAATTATTATTATGGTGTTAAAGGATGATGAAAACCTTTCGATTTTTTTCATCTCGGATGCAGATCTATTATTAACTACAATTTTTGGTTTGATAAATTTCCATAATAGCCACGTATTTGTATACAGTAGTATATGCATGCAAATACGTACACGTAGAATGACAAGTGGGAGTGGTGACGTCAACAAAAGACAGTTACCTCCCGCTTGACAAAAGATTCCTTTTGGCCTTTTCACTCTGCGACTATTATTATTAACGTCTCAACGACAACGTTTTCGCTGCGGATAACCATGACTTTTGAGCCGAGCCCGAAGGTTCCGAATTTTGAAAGCCCTTGGAGCCAGATATCCAACGTGGCAGATACGTGAATCCACGTGGCAAACATGTTGGGACCCAATATTTGGTTGGTGTAACAGGTAGCTGCCGTGTTTAGACGGCATGATGCATTAATTGAACGGCAGTGGTCCCCAGTATTGACCAAATGAAGTTTTTTGGTGGGGCCCACTATCGTGGAAAAACAGAACTCGTGGGACATGTTAGAATATGAGAGCATATCAGCCAAGGAAGAAATTGTAAAAGAACGCGTTTTTTCTTTGAACATCACTGTTTTCCTAAAACAAAAAAACGCTTTTTCTTGTTTTGCTGCTGTAAACCCATCTTTCTCTCTTAAGAGTGAGGGGGTTTGGCCTCTTTAAAAGTTCTGGAATACTAGGGTCTCCTTTTCTTGAACAAAATGAAATGCAGCATGTTTGTGAAAGCCCTGATCTTCCTTTTGTTATGCATTTTCTCTTCAGTTTCCGGGAAAGCGTTTTCCGAGAAAAAAATTCTGCTGGAATTCAAGAACTCAGTTTCTGATCCTTCAGGGATTCTCTCCAGCTGGCACCCCAACACCAGTAGCCACTGTTCATGGTTTGGCATTGCCTGTAGTTCTGAATCAAGGGTCATCTCTGTGAATATCTCTGGCGGTGATTTGTCTGAAGGTAACTCACAAGCTTTCTCTTCATGTTCCATGTTTTCGCAGTTTCCATTTTATGGTTTTGGAACTAGAAGAAGAGCATGTTTGCATGTTAATGGTAAATTAGCTGGCAAACTATCTCCACTATTTGGGAAACTTAGTGAACTTAGAGTTTTGTCATTAGCTTTTAATGATTTTAGTGGTGAAATTCCTGTAGGGATTTGGGGTTTGGAGAAACTAGAAGTGCTTGATCTTCAAGGGAATTTGTTTAATGGAAGATTGCCAAATGAGTTTGTGGGGTTGAGAAAATTGCGGGTTTTGAATCTTGCATTTAATAGGATTAGTGGTGAAATTCCATTTTTGCTTAAGAAGTGTGAGGATCTAGAGGTTTTGAATTTAGCTGGTAACAAACTGAAGGGATCGATTCCTGGGTTTGTTGTTGATTTTTATAAGTTAAGGGTGCTTTATTTGTCATACAATGGGCTAAATGGTTCCATTCCAAGTGAATTTACAAGTAATTGTCTGTATCTAGAGCATCTTGATCTTTCTGGGAACTTCCTAGTTGGTAGGATCCCAGGTAGCTTAGGGAAATGTCAGCAGTTAAGGACACTTTTGTTGTTTTCGAATATGTTAAATGACGTCATCCCTCGTGAGCTAGGCAGGCTACGTAGGCTTGAGGTTTTAGATGTTTCTCGAAATAGACTCTATGGTTTGATCCCCCCTGAGCTTGGAAATTGTGCTGAATTGTCGGTTCTTGTCCTTTCAAATCTCTTTGATACTTTGCCAAGTGGTAGTAATACAAGGGGAGAGTCGTCAGTTGGACTGTCAAGTCCTGGTGGTGATGATAATTCCTTTCATGGCTCCATACCAATGGAAATTACAACCCTCTCTAAACTTAGAATATTCTGGGCACCGAAGGTGAATCTTGAGGGAAAGCTTCCGAGTAATTGGGGTGCTTGTGAAAACTTGGAAATGTTGAATTTAGGTCAAAACCTTTTAAGGGGAGAATTAATAGGAGTTTTTGATAGATGCAGGAGACTACATTTTATTGACTTGAGTTCTAATGAACTAAGTGGGCAGCTTGATGTGAAACTTCAAGTTCCTTGTATGACCCTTTTTGACATTAGTGGGAATCACCTGTCTGGATCCATCCCCAAATTTAATGACAATGTTTGCCCTCACTTACCCTTGCTGGGTTCAGATATCCTCCAAGCTTGCAATCCATCACATACATATATGCAATACTTTATGAATAAAGCTCGCCTTGGAGCACCTTTGCTAATTTCTGCTGCTCGGTTGGTGATAATTCACAACTTCAGTGGGAACAACTTCACTGGTCCAATCCATTGGCTTCCAGTGGCACCTGAAAGGTTGGGGAGACAAATTGATTATGCATTTCTTGCAGGTGCAAACAAGCTCACTGGACCATTTCCTGGAAGTTTATATGGAAAGTGTAATAAGTTACATGGATTGATTGCTAATCTTAGCAATAACAACATAGTTGGTCATATTCCTTTGAATATTGGTTCCATATGCAAATCTCTTAGAGTTTTGGATGCCTCTCAGAATCAAATTTCTGGAATAGTACCCCAAAGTCTTGGGAATCTGAAATCTCTTGTTTTTCTTGACTTGAGTGGGAACAGACTACAAGGACAGGTTCCAGACAGTCTCTATCAGTTGAAGTATCTTAGACATCTCTCCCTTGCCGGTAACAACTTGGCTGGCAGCATTCCATCAAGCATTCGTCGGTTAAGATCCCTTGAAGTTTTGGAGCTTTCTTCAAATTCTCTCTCTGGTGAGGTTCCAGATGATGTTGCAGAATTGAAAAATCTAACTGCTCCCCTGCTCAACAACAATAACCTCTCAGAGCATATCCCCTCTGGTTTGGCTCATGCGAGATCACTGTCTACATTTAATGCTTCCTTCAATAACTTGTCTGGTTCATTTCCGTGGAATGGTACAGTGATGAATTGCAGTGGTGTGGTTAGAAATGCTTTCCTTGATTCGTGTCGATCACTTTCTGTAGCTCTATCATCTCCAGAACACAACAATGCCTATGAAAATTCTCAGAACAGTATAACTGGACCAACAGGAAGTAGAACTGAAGATCATCGAATTAACACAATTGAGATTGCAACCATAGTGTCTGCATCAGCCATTCTTTCAGTTCTTCTAGTTCTAGTTATCCTCTTTTTTTACACGAGGAAGTGGGTTCCAGATTCCAGGGTTCAGGGTTCTGAATCTAGAGAACTTACTCTTTTTGTTGACACGGGGGCTCCAGTAACATACGAGAGCATTGTTTGTGCAACGGGGAATTTCAACTCCCGCAACTGCATCGGGAGCGGGGGATTTGGTGCTACTTACAAGGCTGAAATATCTCCAGGAAACCTTGTGGCTGTAAAGAGGCTTTCTACTGGAAGACTCCAAGGTGCCCAACAGTTCCTTGCTGAGATAAAGGCCCTCGGGAGTGTGAGGCACCTTAATCTTGTAACTTTGATAGGGTACCATGCTAGTGAAAATGAGATGTTTCTCATATATAATTATTTGCCAGGAGGTAATTTGGAAAATTTTATCAAGGAAAGGTCTGCAAGAGCTGTTGAATGGCGGATTATTCACAAAATTGCTTTAGATGTAGCATCTGCACTTGCATATCTGCATGACCAATGCGCTCCTCGAGTTCTGCACCGTGATGTCAAGCCAAGTAATATATTGTTGGATGATGACTTTAATGCCTATTTATCTGACTTTGGATTATCTAGACTCTTAGGAACTTCTGAAACCCATGCAACAACCGGAGTAGCTGGAACATTTGGTTATGTAGCACCAGAGTATGCATTGACCTGTCGTGTGTCAGAGAAGGCTGATGTTTATAGCTATGGTGTTGTGCTGCTTGAGTTGATATCGGACAAAAAAGCATTGGACCCTTCATTTTCTTCACAAGCAAATGGATTTAACATCATATCTTGGGCTTGGATGCTTTTGCGGCAGGGACAAGCAAAGGATGTCTTCACTGCAGGGTTATGGGATACAGGTCCCCATGATGATCTCGTGGATTTGCTGCATTTGGCACTCAAGTGCACTGTTGATATCCTCTCAACCAGGCCCACAATGAAGCAAGTTGTCCAATCTTTGAAGCAAATTCAACCCGCTTCCAGTTAGCAAGATGATGAGGCATCTGCATTTGTACATCTGAGCTTAGAGACATAGGTATATATCATATAACATACTAGTCACCTGTTTAAATGCACCCAGCTCCATTAATGGCGTAACCCAGGTTTAGTTTCTAGTTTTTAGCTTGTATTCGCTCTCAACTATTTCTCCAATCATACCATCGGAGGACAACACTGAGCTGAGTATCTTCGTTACTTGCCTTTTATACATCTATTCTCCTATTGGAGATGCTTAACAATTTCCTTATTTTCATTTTGGGTTTAGATGGTTGCTGGATTAAGACATCCGGAGCAGTTAACGGGAGATTTGAATTTGTGATCTGGCTAATTTAACAGAATGGACATTACTACAAGGGTCTGACCTGGGTTGTTCTTGTTTATGGCACATTCGGTAATATTAATCAACAAACCTTTGTTAAATGCAAAAAATACCTGCAACTAGCAAAGCTTACACTTGCGACATAAATTGCTTCCCTGAAACTTTCGCCCGTTTTTATGGTCCGAGACGGAAACAACATTTGCTTCACGCTCTTTCATATCCCGCATACACTGTTTCGTGCATCAGTGACTTGGGTGCTGCTGTTTATACCATCTGTGGTCATTCATTAGTTTCTGTACACCGTTTTAGCTGGTCTGTCGATCTGCCCTTATTTTCCCTATATGAATGTAATAACATTGCGTTATTGTTTTGATCCAATCATTCATGAATAGGCTAGCTACGGGTTGACAATTGATGTTATATGAGAGCTTGGTGGCCTAATCTTACTATTTCTTGGCTAATCCTGCAGTTAAAAAATTGCCTCGTGGGTTTCTATAACCCCATGTCAAGACAATAAGGTGTTACATACTCTGAAAGAAACGAAAGTATTCTTAAAGGTGAAGTTGCCATTTGCAGAACAACTTCTTTGATTTGTTGCCAATAACTTGTATCAAATGAGAACTAAAAGGCTAAGATATGCAGCCACAAATGAGAATTATCATTCCTTCTCTCTGACCGATTAACGATTGCTGCAATCTTCTATGCCAGCTAATGATAATGCAATGCCCTTCATATTTTTCTCATTGCCGCTACGTGAAATAAATCCTTTAGCCTAGACCTAAACTTTACAGTTCACCATTTGACTTCGATATTGAACTACTTGACTGTATAGGAGTTTATGTTTCTGCCCGCCCAAATTTAGTTCCATCCCACAATGTTAGAAACAACTGAGCTGCTGCTGGTGCTGATGAAAATCATATCAATTTTCAGAGGGACAATTTGATGATATGCAATTAACCAGAGTACAAATCTGAAGCATGAAATATACATGGTTTTTGCTTCTAATTGTTTTCCCTTACACTGCCGATGGACCATACAACCTTTTAGACACAGAAAATGAGGAGTGAAATGACACCAAGATTAGCCAGCTGCCTCTTTAACAAATGCATTTAGAAAAACTCATCAAATCATAAGAAAATGTCATCATATATTAAGTTCTTTTAAGAGCTTAGAAAAATTCGAATTTAATAAAGACTATTTTCTAAGACTCCTCCCTTTGATTTTACCTATTTCACAGGCCCATTTTGAAGGGGTCAAGACAATCAAGAGAAGGGAGCAGAAGAAGGGTTTACAACAATATGCCTAAGAGGGTGGTCAACGTCACCACCGCCTGCATGCTTGACAAACTCTGCCGGAGAGAGAAAAATGCCATGGCATACACACATTATCCTCACTTCCTCTCCTTTCCCATACCTATATAGAATACCTTCTATTTTTCTTCCATTAGGGCCATCTCCTTTTGCAAAAACACAAGGCATATCTTCATATGCATTCATCACAATTTCCCTCCCCCTACTATTTGTCGAATCAAGTGGCTTGGATGGATTCTCCATCTCTGGCCTGGAAGTTCTGCGTGAATTTTCATTTATATTTTTCCCTGGAGAACCAACAATCTCTTGATTGCTTCTATCTTGCAAAGCCTGAGTACTAATAGGGCTTCTTGCTTCTCCACCACTACTCGTTCCTGAGACATAAAAGAGAGATAATTAGAATAATCATTTAAAATCAGATTGAATATGGAAATCAGACATTTTTGTGCTTTTCCCTCAATGGAATCTAGTTAACTACTACCTCCTGATATTCAAGTGATAACCAAATGTGTAGTCCATGCAGCCTAACATACCGTCCTGATTCAAGCTTTTCTAGTCGATACTAGTGCATAAGAATATACAAGTAGACTGAAAAAGCTTATGAAGAATTCCACCCAGAAAAAGAGAGGAGTAAAAAAAAAGGGAAAGAAATTGACACAAACAAATCCAAAAGAGTTCAAAATAAGTGAATTAGGGTGTAATTACAAGCAGTATCATGCATGATTATAAGGAACACCATAATGATTTTCAATAATCTCTGTTGAACATTGCCGACATCCTGTGTGTTCAAGAAGAATTCAATCTGTTGAAATCCATTGACTGTCACTCAAAGCTTGTCCATTGCAAATTAGACTTCACACTGAATAAAACAAATTATCCAGGAAAGAAACAAGATTAGTAATCATAACCATAATGTCCAACCTGTTTAAAGATATTTCTCATTGGTTTCCACCCAAAGAGAAAATTGCTGCAGTATCATTCTTCTAGCAATGTCCCTCAGGTTGTTCATGAAAGTTGAGCCCATTGTAAAATGCAGCCACAACTTTCAAAATACTAGCACCACTCCATACTCTCTATCTTGCTTATCCTCCCATTTGTCTCAATGTAATGTATCACGATAATTAGACACTAGACCACCAACTTCCTCTTTTCTTGGATGCCTCTAATATTTAATGAATATATGTTCTCAACCTAGTTCGTGACCATAGGGACTAACACTCTTGTGCTTGGGATATCTACGCACAGAAATATCCAAAATTGGAAAACTAACAAATCCAGACTTATAGTGGCATGTTGAACCACCATTGGAACATACATTAATTATGCAAGTGTAACTAACATGAAGATGTTAGAATTTAAATGTGATGTTGGGCCACCATCAGTTGTTACATTAATGAGGTAACTACAGCTGACATGAAGATGTTACAATGATGTAGTGGAAAGTCCTGTATGGAAATAAATCTAGCAAGAATGCAAATTTTAGCTACTGCAAGCTAAAAGAAGCATAAGGGAGAAGGCACACTAGATCCAGAAAAAAACTGTATAATTTATAAAAAACCAAAATCCAATTTCTAGGTAAAAAATAAAATCAAGATTGGTAAGATCCCAAAACCAGATATTTAATACCCAGAATAATTTTTAACTTAAACAGCCATCCAGTCTAAGCCAAGGCACAAATTCAAGTGTTAGTGAGTGGTGCAGGTATAAGACTATATAACCCCTGGAACCTGCAACTAGGGACGTGGCTAAATTGTGCAAGTATCCAATCACTTGCTCTAAATAATAGAATGGAACATAATTGTCTATCAGGATAGCACATCAGAAATGATACTTCACCTGCATGGCAATATGAGTGCAAAAGAAAGTGATACAACTAACAATTTAGGACATCTGTACCAAACAAATGTCACTCCTCATTGCACTTGTCAAATTTCGTCTCTGAGTACTTGGATGTCAACTTGCCCACAATGCATGTTCAAAAATAATCTAGTGTAGCTTACATGGTAGACTCTATTACTTTAGACATAACTCAATGCATGTTCAAAAATAATACCTAGTGTAGCTTTCATGTTAGACTCTATTACTTCAGAAATTAACCCATAAGACAAAATCTAAACTAGGAACTACTAGACTTCATATTACAGCACTTATGATAATCAACAAATCTTAATATATAGCTGGAGGTGTGTCTGCTGCACTACAATGCTAGTAACAATCATTCTTTTAATCCCAAAAGACCAAGAAAAATCAATGACAAGGTCAAATCAATTAAGACATCAATTCTCTCGGCACTGGTTCTCCTTTTCTGCAAATAAGACACCAATACCCACGCAGAAATATGTCCACTGTCTTCACCAGCCCTAATTAAAAGTCTAAACCAGACCGCTGAAACAACTTGGCCTAGTGAATGCATAAAGCTGGTTCAGTTTTAATAAACATCTAGATCTAGAGTTTAGTTAATTAAAAACGGGTTGACATCTAGTTGTGTGAGTGCAGAAAAGAATCCACCAATCATCTACTTATAGCAGGAATCTTTTTGGATTCAGAGTCAATAACTGTAAAAACCCGCAAGAAGTGACTCTTCTAGATGTTAAACAAGTGATTTCACTCCCTATGATTTTATCCCCTACCTTTGGACTTACTTGGTGTTTTTAATATGCCACATTATTACCTCTTTAAAAGTTACAGAATTCAGTAAATTCAGGCATAAAGTCTAACTCAGTCTTACCCTCAACTGCAAATTCAAAGAATATCACGCATCTAATTGGATTAGCTTGGTCGGTGGTTCTTTTGAGACTATCAAATTTCTCATCAACCGAAGAGTAGGTAAGCGTCAAATTCATAGCCACCTCTAGAACATGCCAAATTAAAAAACCCACTTTCAAAATGGTTAAAAGCATTAAAAACAAAGGGGAAGAAAATTCTTCACTGGAAATACTGTGAAGTGCAAGTCGTAGCTAGCAATACTTCCTCGTATAAAAGAAAAAACCGAGTTCCAAATAGAACAACTGACCAACTCAAACCAAACTAAATAACCAACTAATACAACAGAAAATCTGACTTCGTTTAACAATTAATTGACAGAAACCTCAAGGATAAGCTCAAAGATAGACGAAATCAAATGGATGCAAAGAAAAAGTCGAGTACCTTGAAGAGGTTTACTGTCAAATTCAGAAATCCCAGATGAACTCCCACCTTGAGATTCCACAGAGCCTTGCGAACAAGGCTGCACCAACCCCTTAAAAAAGCCACCACCACTCTTCACTCCACTGCCAAGAAACGCCTGCCTAGCCGCTGCAGCCCAGCTTTGCATCCCAGAAGGCTGCCCCGGCCCCCTATTTGTTGTCTGCTTCTCATCGTCCAAATTTAAATCCATCTTATCCATTTTTGGATTAATGCTAGAACTAGAACACGAATTCCTTTGCTTTTCGCTTCTTCTTCTCTTTGCTTCCATTCTTCTTAAAGTCTGCAATTCCTTTCGCTTCCTCCACTCCTCTTCTGTCTCTGTAGGCAACGAAGATGTTCTCATGAGAGTAGGATACGTTACAGACTGCGTTGTAGTAGCATTTGTTGTTGGTGTTGCTGCTAAATCGATCTCTCTAAATATTGGTATTGAGCCTGCTATAGATGACGATCTTAAAAGCTTCTTCTTAGCATTCTTGTCAACCCCAAATCGTCCACCGAGTGATAACCCAAGGTTTAGCTCGATTTCTTCTATTTTTTCTTCACTGTGACTCGATGGTGTAAGCTCTAGAGATTGTTGTGATTCTGGCAACATGAATCTTTGCAACAGATCTCTTGGGTTCTTCTCTATTTGTAATGAAAGGTTGAGCATTTCTCTGCTTTTGTTTCTGTTTTGATTTGCTTCTCCCATTGTTTTTGGAAACAAAAACACAGAAAACAGAAATATGTTTATCCCACTCGATCAAAAAATAGATGAGGCGATGCCTTTTGCATAGTCTTAGCCCGATTCAGAGATCCCATGTGTTAAAACTTTATTATAATCAGGAGTTTTATCAGACAAATCTACATGATAAGATAAAACCGGGGAGAACGAAAAGATAATCGTCAGAGTTAAACCCCAACTCGCAAACAAAAGCAAGACAGAAACAAAAACGTTTGCTGTTTCTATCTTTTATTTCATAAATATGCAATACGTAAAATCGTTACAAGGAAACATATGAAGGAAAAAGAGCAGAAAACAGTAAAATTGTAGCAGAGAAGAAAAGAAAACAAGAAACAGAAGCAGATTTAAAAAATTTTTTAAAAAAAAATTGAAGAAAACAAAAGCAGGAAGAGGAAAAAGAGTTGTGTTCTGTGAGAAGAAAACATATATTTATTTTTATGACGAAAATACCCTTCACATTTTGTCAAGGAAAGTACCTCGGACTAGCCAAGTGGCGACCATGAAAGGCGGAGAGCGACACGTGGTGATGACTGACACAAGTTTTCCTCTTTACCCTGTTCATCCTTTTTTGGCCTGTTTTAGCAAGTTGCCGGGGGTTGCAGTATACACGTGTCGATATCCAATTAATCAAATATAGAAGACACGTGTCGGTCGCCTTAGGCATCTGGGAATTTGACGCGTGGAGGGAACGGTTGGGTTTTACAACCTACAGTTGGTGGCTCTCTCCCTCTTTTTCTCTCACTTATTTGTCGTCCAGAGTTAAGTAACTTAACGGGAAACTATTGACTTCCCTCCGGTTCCATTCTCTGCAATTCCAATAGATTAATTCTCAATTTAATTAAATTTTAATAAAAAATATAATTAGATTTTATTATTATTATTATTATTATTATTCAGATCGGACTTTAATACCTGATTTGATAAAGTGATGATAATCTTATCCAGTTCCATCACATAAAGCAATTAAATTACGTATATTTCCAAACGAAGACTCAAGAAAAAGAGACTTTAATTATACCATCAAAATAGTACAACTGGAGCAGCTGGGATGCTGACAGCCGTTGATCTGACTGACCACCAAGCAATCACACAAAGCACATCGTCATCATGTATTTTGTCCGTAGTCCGTCGGAGTCAACGAGGAATTAAGTTGGCATAAATCGGGGTCGAGGGAGAGTGTGACGCACGTGGGTACCGAACAAAGAAAATGCATGTCACCAGCAACGACGCGGGGCCCAGTCAGCCAAGTTGCAGAGTTTCTTAATAAAGAACCCAAAGCGTAAAGACTAAGGTACTGGTGTACATGTACGAGCCACGTGTCGAAAATGTCAGAGAAACAACACGTGGCGAAGTGGGTGAGGGTCCCCACTTGGTCAGTACATAATAATCAATCGCCATCTTTAAAGTCATTATCCTGACGTCAGAAATCGCAGTCTGTCAGACAGGGCACCCCTAAGATGCTTCATTCATACGTGTGCTCCTCTTACTTCACATCCAGTCGGATTTTTTAAGCAACATTTTTTTTTTGCTAATAAATGTTTTTTTTTTTGACGTACATAATTTATACTTGTAAATAATAAAATAAGTATTGAATTTAAAATATATGTCCTGTGAAATGGAAGCTGTTAAGGTACTCAATTTTAGATAACAAAAGTTACTTTAACAAGACAACTTCACTAGCTAAGGCATTACGAAGAAATTATGCAACGGAGAAAGTTTTGGGAGAGTGCAAAAATCAAGTGCCAGTTCAATATTTGCATTTATTTTAATTAGATACATAAATTTTGAGAACAAAATTTTTGTTAAGAAAAAGAATTGTAACAGGTGATATGCAAATGAAAATTGGTTTCACACTAGCCACATGTGCACACAAACAAATATAAATGTTTCTTTTTTTAATTTCGATTTTAAAAATGAATTGAGAGAGAAAGACAAATTATCAACAAATTGAGAAAGAAAAGAAGAAAAGAAATAGGTTAAAATAAAAAAAGAAAAGAAACCGAGAACTAATCAAAAAAATAGTATTGAAAACATGTTTGAGAGACTAAAATTACATTAAAAAATTTAATGAGTAGTATAATTATTAAATTAAAATAATTATATCTTTATATTTACAATATGTATTAGATTTTGAATCAATTTTAATAATTTTATATATTTAAAAAGCGAGTGTAATGGTAGAAAATAAAAAACATACTAAAATTACTTAAGAGTAATTATTAAATTATGAGTGGACAATTTTTAAATTATAATATATTTTAGAATAATAAATTATATTGTATTTGAAATTTATATAATTACAATTATTCATGTATGACAGAACCTATCTTAACCTTTTCTTAGAGTTTGGGATGAATCTAGTTAAACACTATTTTTTTTTTATTTTCATATACTCTTTTCATAAATTTTACGTAATAAAATTTTATCATTAACCAACATAAATAGTCTTAGACCTTCAACATTATTATTCATTGAAATTTCATGCCTCATCATAACATGTATACATTATTTGTCTGCACGCATATGATTCTATTCTATATGTTAATGTAAATATGATATACTCACAAAATGATATATGCCATAAGCATTTAGCGGTCCTAATATTAAGAATTAAACTGTACATTACACAAATTTTATGTGACTTAGAGAAAAAAAAATAACAAGAATGTACTTTTTATATAAATAATTATAAAAATTTTTAAACTTATGCGTAAGTTATGCATCAATTACATGCTAAATATTTTTCACAATATAATTATTTAAATTACATCAAATATGCACCTCTAATAACATATCATGCGTGACAGAAAACATTCACAAAAAAAAAAAAAAAAATCAAAAACATCTAATGATCTCATATTTTATCTAAATAGTCATAATCATATTAAAAATATATTTGAAAATCACGTATTTTCATTTGGATAGTTATAATCATATCTTACGATCTTGTATCATCATCGAAATTTCATTATCCTATCATAAACATACTTTATGATTTTATATTTTTATCTGAATAGTTATAATTATATCTTCCAACTTCGTATTTTCATTCGAGTAGTCATAATCATACCTTATAGCCTCATATCCTTGTCAAATTTTCATAATTATATTATGGATATATTCGATAACCTTGTATTCTAATTCAAGTAATTTTAATCATACTCTGTGACCTTGTATCCTCGCCAAGGTTTCATAATCATTCTCATACAATTCACAATAATGTATGCATAAAAAAAATGACATGAATATCAAAATATCATTTCCTAATAGATTCATCATGCATGTAAACAAATATAATTACATAAATTTAAAACACAATATAATTATTATACTAAAATATATAAAGATTTAGAAAAATATTCATTTATAGTTCGATAACTTATTGTAGAACTCATTCTTCAAACATATAGGATTGATAAACATTTTAAAATTAATTCAAAATTTAATACGACGTTACAAATATAAAAACATAAATATTTTAATTTCATAACTATATTGTCTATTATATTTTTAGATGTATATTCAATCTCCTAAACATATTTTCTATACAATTACTTTTGTAAGCCATTGATTTTTCTTTTATGTTTCTTTTTCCTCTATTTTTCTTTGTCTTTCCTTTCTTTCTCTTTTTCTCGGCTTGATTTGTCTCTTCACTTAATTCAATTTCAAAGTCAAAATTAAAGCAAGTAGAAGTATTTTATATATAGATATGCCACTACCTCACCGATTCATTTTCACTTGTTTTCTTCATATTCTTCTTTTGAAAAAAGTAAGTCCGCATGTTACAACATACATGATAAATATAGTAAGAAATGATAATTTAAATGTTCATGTCATATGTTTGAAGTGTAAATTATTTTATGAAATGATGTGAGTATAAATATAAAATTTTGACAATAATACAAGGCCATGTGAGGTATAATTATGATTGTCTTTGATATGGTTATAAAATCTTGATGAGAATACAAGATTACAGGATGTGATTATAATTGTTGAATGAGAAAACAAGGCCATTAAGTATATCTTTGATATGATTATGAAACTCTAACAAAAATTTAAGGTTACATGACATGATTATTATTGTTCGGGTGATAATACAAAACTATCGTTTATGTTTTTGATATGATTATAATTGTTCAAACGATGATATAAGATCATCATATATGTTCTTAATTTTTTCACTTAGATAAAGATTTTTCGTTGAACATTAAATGTTCTTATGAGTACTTGTTTGATGTAAATTATTTAATTATATTGTAAAAAATATTTAGTATGTAATTGATATATAATTTATATATGAGTTTAAATAATTTTATAATTATTTATGAAAAAATAATTTTTTTATAAATCAAATTTATTCACTACACTGTAAGTTCATTATTTTTCTTATGTCTCTTATGGTTGCATAGGATTTATATACTATATAATTTAAGACTTGTGATTGGAATAACTAAACGTATACTATACAGGTTATGAACCTATTATGTTTATATGCATATATAGAATAAATACACAAGTGAGTATATAAATAATGTATACATATTATGATGAGGTATAGAATTTTAATGTAAAATAATAATAAAGACTAAAATCTATTCATGTTGTTTATTAATAAAATTTTATTATGTGAAAATTATAAAAAAATATATATAAAAATAAAAAAATATAAATTTTTAATAAAATTCACCACAAACTAAAAAAAAAAAATTGGGGTGATCCTGTCAAAAAATATACGATTTTCTTTGAATATGCATTATGACAAAACTCAAGTTGTTATTTGAATTATTTTATCGTTTATGATCACGAATATAGATTGTAGAACAGAACATGCATGCATTTGTCGAGTTGGCTAAGGAGAAAGAAATTTTAAAAAGGAGAAAGAAATTTTAAAAAGTGTGAAAGAGAACAGGGATCAAAAGAAAATCGGAAATATGAATGCTCGTCACATTAAGATAAGAATGGGCCACAAAATGGAGCAACGTGTAAGGCTAATGATTCTAGTCTAGGCCATTTTATTTGCGACTTTAGGTGGTTAAGACACCTTGGTGGTGGTTTGGTCATAGATTTTTTTTTTTTTTTTAAAAGTAAAATAATAATAATAATAATAATAACAATTAAAGCTATTAGAAAGAGAGATATTCGCAGAATGATCTGAGACACGTAACTGATGTTGACATGGACACGGAAGATTGAAAGATTCTCCTACACTTCTCCGTGCCACGTGTTGTTGGGTCTAAAAGCTAAACGACGTTGTTTTTCTGTAGCGTTCGGTTAGCGTTCAATACAGACAAAACAATTTGCAGTCTTAGGTGGCATGCATTGCACTGGCACAGTCCTCAACATCACTGCTCAACACCTGCCTGCATGCCTGACTGCCAGCCACAGATACATGGAGAAGAAAGAAAGAGCAATCCGTACAATACTGTTCGAGCCTGAGTTACACGCTTCACCCCGTTAAATAAGTGATGAATTCATAATCTGAAAAATTTCTACTGTATACTATTATGTCAGATACAAAACTATTGGAGAAAAGTTAATCTTGGTTTCTTAGGTAATGGGCTAGAAAAGTTAAATCCACGAGCCCCCCTCTAGCCCATTCTCGTGGTCACAATCCGACGGGGAGAGAGAGCGTTTAAAGCCCCCCAGAAACAGCTACTATCCAAAATAAAAATAATGCATGTGCACCTTTGCATATGGAAGTTGATCCACAAAAATAAAAATTGCTGTTATATCTGCTTGCCTAACAGCTTCCTTACATGATGTAAGAGCGAAAAAAAAAATGAGAATCACAAGATTCAGGCAGAAAGACCAACCAATATACTTCATGCCATCTTGACTATGGCCCTTGTCGACCAACTTTCATTCCATTCTCGGGGAATCTGTGGTTAACTTCTCCATTGCGCCCACTATTCACCCGAGATCCACCTGAGAATTCCCTCCGCTTCTCGTAGTCATTTCTCCTATAGCCACGGCCTTCTTTAAAGCTGCCATGGTCCCTAAAGTTGTTGTCTCGATAACCGCCCCGACTTGGTGGCAACCTACCACCATTGCTATTTCCTGCAACCATAGTGCGAATAAGGATGGATAAGCTTCGATGGAAAAGAACAGAAAAAGAATGAATTTAAAGAAAGAAATGGTGACCTTTTCACTTGCCTCTCTTCTCTTCAATAGATGCTTTTTGATTGCCAATTGAGATAGAAGAAACCTGATAAAATTAAGAGTTCAATACTAGATGCAGGAATTCCAAATAACATATATTACAAAATACAGTTTACTAGCTGAAGTTTTTGCAAACAATCTTAATAAAATTTAATTTTTCATCAATAATATTATCTCAAAAAATAAACACTTCCTAGAAATTAATCTTCAACACAAAACAATGTCATTCTTTAAAAGAGTCCCATATTCCAACTTCAAAATTACTTACAAAATTCACTGCAGAAGTGAACAAAGCCATACAACAGTATATAACTTTAATTCCACTGACAAACGACCTCCAAGTAACAAAGAAAAGTTAGAAAAAGAAAAGAGATAATACATGCGAGGTTGTAAGCAACAAAATTAAGGTTGATTGAAATGAAAGAGACAGGGAAACACTTCTATTAACAGCATAAATATAGAATAGCCAGAACATAAAAGTGATGGAAGACCAATGCTTTACCTTAAGCACACTTTGAACTGAACTGGCAGATTCAAACTCTACAAAGCCAAAACAGTTTCCTGTTTGCTGCAGAAAGAAGTTCCCTCAATACAAAGGTGTTACTTCAAAAAATAGAATAGCCCAAAAATATATTAGAAACAGACCTTCTGACTTCTAACTTGAATACCATCCGGTTTAATGGGCCCAAATTGCTCAAAAACAACCTTCAGTTGGCCAACTGTTGCAGTATCAGGCAAGTTTCCAACAAATATGGAGTAGCCCTTAGCTGCAATATCATGACAAGAGGCAATTGAAAGAAAAGTTGTAAAACATATCATTGTCGAACCACACAATAAATTAATCTATCAATGCACTAGAAATGGCATTTAAACCTGCAAGATCATTGTTCATCTCTAAGCTACTGTTACTACTAGGAGCAGGTGCTTTAGGTTGTGCAGTTGCACGAGAATGTTCCACAGGTTTAACAGGTGGAGTCCTCCAAATTACATTAAATGGAGCATTACTCTTATTCAAATCATGTACCTGAAACAGCAACCAAAAATGAAAAATATTAAAAAATGCCCAATGACAGTAGCACTGTAGACACAACACACATGTGCGTACTATTGATGCAAAAGATTTCTTGGGAGCTTCCACTTGGGTTTTAGAAGCAGCTGTCTTTTTAACTGTATGATCATTCTGACTTGAAACAACCGGATAATCAGAAACAACCCCTTTCTCGGCCACCAAAACCTGTCCATTGTCCACTGGATGACCAGCTTCTTTGCCATCTTTAGCATCCTCAATCACAGGGGTTACATGATTCAGCATGTGATTATTGGAAATCTGAGTTGGCTCTGTGATCACAATAAAAAGGTAAATATTATAAACAGAGAAAAAGGAGGGAAAAAAAAACCTCACTGTGAAGCCCAAGAAGCAAAGAAAAATCAAATTATCATGCAAGACATAGAATGTACCGGGATCTGGTGTCAAAGGAGCTGTTTGGCCATTTTCCTCAACATCATTTATTGCTATGCCCACATGTTCTTCTTTCTTATCCATTTCATCAACATATCTGAAAATATCATTTAAGACAAAATATCCTTTGTCTTGTGGTGCTAAAAAGAATGATTGAGTAAATTTTCTCCTCGCATTATCATTTCCAATCAAACAACCAGTGACCAGAACCATCAACCCATCATTATATGAAGCTTGAGCATCAGCAGAAAATATCTGGACCTTAAAATTCTGGTAGTCTTGAGAGAGGATTAAGTCATTAATGCCCTGAAAGAAAAGCGCCAATTCAGGAAAAACAAAATAACATGAATAATTCAAAGGAAAAGGTTAGAATTTTGCACTATAATCTTGGACTATAACTAAAATAATTACAGGATAACAAGAAGGAAAAGTAATGTTCTTTATTTTTTGTCAGGTGAAAGTATGACCCTGAAAATTAGACAGTATTTTGCCTGTTGAAATTCTGTGAACCCAGTTAAAACAACAGTTGCAACTTTTGCCACAAACAACTTACTTTGATGGTAGTCTCTAAGATCATAGCCCCAGATGAATCTGGTCGGCTCAATATGCTTGATTCCTGATAAAATTTGTGAACCATATTAGGAGTTTGATGAAGAATTTGGTAGTATTGCTCCACAAAGGCATTTCCCACAACTTCTGGGCTTAAGGCAGAAGAATCTGACTGCGCTGCCATCTCTGTAGACACAGAATATCAAGTATGATAATAAGATGAAGTAACCGAAGTAAAAAGAAAGCAACTTTCTTTTCAGATTTCAAAATAGGAACAAAACTAGGAAACTAGGCTGCAATAAGATGTATCAAACAATTTTGCAAACTAACAAAACATTCAGAGAGTAATAGTATAATAAATTCAATAGACATTTACAGAATAAACATAAAAAGAAAAAAACGAGCACACTAGTTTGCCAAACAGAAGAACCAGGGTGGCATGCAATAACTTCTAACTTAATGAACAACTCAATGTCTAAATCCCTAACATAATAAACATTGAAACCTGTGTTTGAATAACATTTTCAATAATTCAACCCTAATGTAACTTTTACAAGTTTCTTAAATAGGTGTCAGATGTAAAGAAAGTACCCACGTCATTGAGATTTAAATAACAAGTACAGCATATTTCTTAAGATGGCCCATTCAATCATGTTTAATTAATTTCCTACAGTAGTTGGTTAACGCATATTAATACACAAAACCCACTTTGATTTATCGTCAAACACAAATAATTGAACATGCACTGTATCCAAACTTAACGAAACGGAAGGCAAACAAACATTTTTAATTAGTTTAATTAATGAAACCAAAAAGAGAATTATACTAACATTCTCATTCTTGACGTCAATAATTCCGATCTTTTACGCAATTCAAAAGGAAAAAAACATTTGTATCGGATCAAAGGGAAAATGTAAGAGAAAAGAATAAACCTAATACAAATACGCCAGCGATGAAATATTACATATCCAATAAAAGAGAGAAGCGGAACACTAGATCTATATGGAAACAGACTCAAAGAATTAAAGAAATGATATAGCAAATCGCGGAACAACAATCATGCCTGATAAGTCAGCTAATAAAATAAAAGGTAGAATGTAGGCCAATGCGATAATACACGATCAAACTTAAACCTAAACCCAAGCGGGGTCGAAAAACATTGGTTAATACACAAGAAAAAACAATAAAAGTTACCTCGCATGGAGAAACCGCAATCTGCGCTGGTAGAACAGCTGTTTGTATTACAAAGATCGAGCGAGAGTCGAGAGAGGTTCTGAAATTGCTCCAAAGAAGAAGATTTTATTGAGGATTTTTGGGAGGGTTTCTGAATGACAGCCCGCTTTGTTCTCGATCAATTTATATTGGAGGGAATTCTCGTACTCTCACTCCGTTCTGTGCTACGTTCAAACTTGCTAATTTTTAAAAGTGGGTCCCGTTCGATTCCCGTGAATAATTTGCGTGTCCTATTTGACGGATGTGATTGTTTTTTTAGACTCTGTTTAAGACACCACTGATATTTAAAAATTTTAAGATATTTATATTTTATTTATATTTCTTAAAAATTATATATTTAATATTTATATTTAATAAAAAAATTAAATATTTGTATATATTTGAAATAATTAAAAATTAGTTACATATATTATAAATATTAATTTTTAAGTCAGAATTTAAATATAAAATTAATTTTTGATGTTATTATTATGTGAAGCTACGGTTTGTATAATATGTATTTTATTTATAGTTAATTTTAAATAAAATATTATACTAAAATTTATTAAATGAAAAGAATATTTAAAAATTTATTTAATAAAAAGAATGTTTCAGTCTCTAAATCATTTACATCATAAATGTCATTTATTATCATTTGTGATAAAAATTTAGATTTAAAAATAGATAAAATTATAATATAATACTTATTTTAAAAGTATCAATACTTAATAAATTTATTATTTATTAATAAAAAATTAAAACAAAAAAAATTAAATAACAATATAATATTTTAGGTTAAACAAAAAATTAGAATTAGAATTTTTTTATTTTTATGACATAGGGTAGAGATTAGGTGCAAATGGGTTTATTATAATTTTATGGATATTATTTTTTGAATGAATATCAGATATTCGATAATCAAAATCGTGTCTAATTGAAATAAGTTTCGAATACTTTTTTAATATCTATAATTTATCTAATATTTGTTAAATTTCATATATCATATATTTTTTTAATTGGATATCATAATATCCAATCAAATTGGCATCCTTAACTATGTTTGTAAGTTAAAGAGTAGATTATGTTATGAACGGTATTTGATGTAAGAAAATCACACCATACATATATGAAAAAAAAAAAAATTCGATTTCTTTCTTTTAATCTATGAGATAAAACTCTAGCATTACACATACACACACACACACACACATAAAAATCAAATTTAGAAATACCTACTTATATATATTGATTGATTTGTCAAATTACAAACGCATATTTAATCATGTGTCTATACGATATTCATACGACTGGGTAGAAATTGAAATGTTAACTTTGTGTTAACTGTTTTTCTATGTTTTTTTTTTTTAAAAAGAAAATACATTCAAATAAAAGAAAAACCCTAAGTACAACATTAAAATATCATATATTTATAATACTATTTTAGATTTTTACTTTATAAATAAATTTATTGGGTTTAGACTTTTTATTATAAGCCCAATCTAATTAATAAAGTCTATAATAATAAATTTAGTTTAATTTTACATAATTAATCTAACCAAACCCAATACCCAAATTGCATAAAGAGTTTTAATCAAAATTAGAATTTTTTATTTATATCAAAATTTATTTTATTAATTTATATTCTCGTTATTTTCGATCTTAATTTATAACTCAATAGATTCTTATAATATTAATAATAATACTAAAATTTAATTTTAATGTTACAAATAATGAGCGGTGTCTAATAGTAAGTATATCACAACTACTTAAGTGATGAAAATATCAATGGTTCAATATTATTTTATTTGTGATTAATGTTATTGTATAATTTAATCTCTTCGTCTTATATATATTTTAATTAAATAGAGACATAGAACTTACCATCTCGTATTGTTCAATCTTTATTTTTCATTGATATATTGCGTAAACTTATTAAAAAATTATATCACTATTATATATTACCTTATTAAAGTATGACTATATATTTTCATAGTTTTTTTCAATCAAAAAGTCCAATATATCACTTCTATTATATATAAGGAACAAATTTTGTATTGATTATGCACATTCTTCTATATAAGTCATAACATATTTAATTATTTTTTTTATAATCTATTCTGTTATATATGATATTTGAAAATATCAAAATATATCACTTTTAATATTAAAAATCATGATGATCTCAAAGTCCAAGGATTACGTATAGTGTTGTCACTATAAGAATCATGATTTTTATATCAAAATTTATTTTATTAATTTATATTCTCGTTATTTTCGATCTTAATGTATAACTCAATAGATTCTTGTAATATTAATAATAATACTAAAATTTAATTTTAATGTTACAAATAGTGAGCGGTGTCTATAAATGACATTTATAAATGATATATATAGTGTTCTCATGGCAAGTTGGTCTAACACATTAATTTACTAACTTATGCTCATATTTTGACTTGTTATTTCATATCATGTCACGCAACTTATTGTCACCAGTCACTACATATACTAATATTTATGTATTACCATATTCACAGTAATGGTTAATTAAAAATATTTAAAAATAATATTCAACTAATTAAATCTATTATTGTAAAGATATTATTACATTTATTAAACATAAAAATCTATTATCGTAAATATATTATTACATTTATTAAACATAAATATATAATAACGAAATACTATAAAATATGATAATTTGATATATAAAATAAATATACTAAATATTCAAAAAATACAATTGAAACTTAGGGCATATACCAACAATCTCTTACTTACACTAAGTCCAATCTCTCATATATCTAACACTTAAGAATCTAATGTGATGATTATGTCTTTGCTATGTTAGAGGCTCTATCAAGAAGTTGGCGATGTTATCATCTATCGGTACTTTACATATCTTTATTTGATTGTAGAGTTTGAGGGAAGTTTATATGGTGCCATGGTGTTGGATTGATTGGTTGGTAAGAATTACTGAGTTGAAGTTAAATGCATGGCTCGCATGTCTTATATGGCAATTTTAAAATGATCATTGAAATCGAAGTAGTGACAAGATGATGGGTACTCAGGCTTTGGACAAACTAATCATATACTACTAAGCCAGTAGATAAAATGCTCATACCAATGCGTTTAAAGTTTCACCAAGTTTGTTATATCTTTTTCAACATCTCTTAGTTTCAGTTAGATTAGAACTTCTTTATATTTATTTAATTGCAAATTTTGTTCTATTTATTTTCTTTAATTTATTCTGGATGTTTGTTTAAATTAATATGACTCCATACTTGGAATAGTAGTTGGAGTTTTTTGTGGATGATCTCAAAACAATATTAACGATGAGAGGTCTTGATAACATAAATTGCAAAAAGGTTTTGTTTTATTCAAAGACTTCAACTTCTGTAAAGGGCAAGAAAATTTTCTCTGTTATTGAAGACTGCGACTCTTCTTTGAATGTTGAAGGTGAATTGCTTTCTACTGGCACCACGTTGTAATTCAGAGGAGTTATTCTAGTTATTTTATCTTTGTTAGATTCGTTTTAAAATGTTTTGGTATATAATGGCAATATTATTTGGTTTAATAAAACTTATAAATTTTGTTACAGTAATTTTATATGCAATGTAGTCTTGTTTGTTATAGATCTTGCTATTTTTGTAGATAAGATATTTAGAGGGATTCATGTTAGGAGTGATAGCTAACATAGTAAAGCTCTTATGCATACTTTGGCTCAATGGTGCTTTTGTAACTCATATAAGAAAGCAAGAACATGGAGTTAAAAAGGGAATAGGTAGAGTTTTGTTATTCAATGATTCTAGGTTTATAGGCTTTAATCTATTGGCAGGTAATTAGAATAGTAAATTTATTTTGTCGTGATATTAAATTACTTGGCATTCGTAACATAAGGCATCTCGTTTCTTAGGTTTTATTTTATTTATCATGTAAAGGATAATTCAAAAAACTCTGGTTTGGTTAAGATGCATTTGGTAAGAAGAGCCTACTTGTTCACTGGCCAAATATGAAGGACACTCGATTATTGTTATCTTTTGTTGAGCAAATTTTAGGTATATATTACTTGGTAGAGCATTACTCATCATGGTTTTGTAATTCAACTGTCATTGTTTACTGAATTATAGATTAATGTTAGAAAAATAAACAGATTGCATTTCTTATAAATGTCTCTTACATATATATATATATATATATTTTATTTTGTCAAACTCACCATATTGAGGACTAAGAAACTTTCTAATGGTAGTTTTAATTTACTATTGTTATTGTTAATATAATTTAATTTCTCCATGCTTTGTGTTACAAGTTTCATATATACTACAAATGTTGAAGCTGAAAATAAAATTAGCAACCTTAACTTTTGAGAAGAGCTTTAATATAAGATATGTTTTTTGTTCATGGACGTCTCAAAATTGGATGGAAGCTTTGTTGGTAAAGTCAAAAAGCATCAATGGACTAATACCATGCTGAAGGAATTGATTAAGTAGAAGAGAAACTTGGTTGAACCTAAACCTAAATATCTTGCCCATCGTGAGACACAAAACGAGCAACATAGCATGCATTCAGCTTGCACAAAAACAATTTTTAATTTAGGTTTATAATCATACCATGGCGCATAAAAGCTGCACATGGAAATAGCAAATTGCAATTATGCAATTATTTGGCACAATTCTTTGAAATACATTGATAAGTGAAATTTTATGCTTTTTTGTTCTGATGTGCTTTACTAATTTTTGTTTTGCTTACAATGGTTTAATCCAGTTTTAGTTTTAGTGCCAGTGCAAAAAGTGTTTAATGCCTTGAAAAAATTGATCATGTGAGGCACTTTTTTGGATACAATATTTTTTCAAGTCTATTGTTGTTTTTGAAAGTAAAAACAATTAAGGAATTTGTCTAAATAGGCTTTTGAATCTTAGTTGCTTAAGTTTATCTACCAAAACCACTCATTGACAAGCCCAAGCTTTTTTAAATTATCCTCACTATTATTCAAAATGATAAATAAATTTGTTGTTGCAATACATTCTTCAATCATTCAACACAAAGGACAACTAAGTAATTCACCTTCTTCATGCTTTGTTAAACCAAAAGTTTATTTTGTCGTCAAGTTTGTTTTATTTTATTTTATTTACCTTTTCTTATTCATAAAGCTTTTGATTGTATATAGGCTATTTTTCTCTTATTTTCATTCATAAGTTGTAAACTAAAAACTAAATATTTCCATTCTCTAAAACATAAAAATTATTTAATTGAGTTTTATAAATTTTAACTAGGTATCACAGTGAGAAAATCATTGAAAAAATGATAGCTTTAAGTTCTCAACAATTAGGCTATGATTCTTAAGAAAACATAACTTTACACCACTACAAATCAAAGCTATAAAAGCCTTTTATTTTCAAGCACTATTAAGCTCAATAAAGCTAATTTTCTATTGTGAAAATCTCAATTTACCATCCATTTAAAGAAATGACCTAAAGGATTTTTTTGGATAACAACATTGATATACCTAATAGACATATAATGTCAATTGATGAAGATAGAACTAAAACCACCATAATCAATCCTAAGTACAAAGCATGGAAGAAGTTGAATCATCAACTTATGGGTTGGATTCCTTCCACCCTGAGTGAGCTTTTGTTTGCAGCAGTGTTGCACATCTTTAACAGAACTGTAGGCTTCATTTGAGAAAAATTTTGTTTCAAAATTCATCCATTAAAAGGAAAGAGATGGCTATTACTTAATACTTTTACAAGATGAAGGGTTTAACTTATGCCTTGAAGACTGTAAGAGATGTCATCATAGACAAAGATCTTATACTTTACTTGCTTGGAGGCTTTACTCGACAATATAACTCCCATAGTTAATGTCTTATCTAGGACTAAAACCGTTACTGTAAAAGAATTTTATTCTATGCTTATCTATCAAAAGAATCATTTGGAAGGTTGGAATGGATCATTTGTGTTGGTCTCCAACTAAACTTCATTATAAACATAATTCAATCTAACACAATCCTAAAAGCAATTGGAATCAAGGCAATTAAAACAAACAAGTTAACTATGGTGGAAGAGATAGAGACAAAAATGCTAGTAGAAGAAATAAAAGACCAAAATCCATTTGCCAAATTCGCCTTAAGGTTGGACATGTTACTATTAACTACTGGCATAGGTTTTACAAGAATTTTAAACCATACCAAGTAAAACAAGACTCAAAATTAGCTTACATGGTAGCTCTTAAAATGATTGCAGATTCATCATGCTATATGGACAAAGGAGCAAGTCAACATATCATCGATTCGATTAAGAATTTCAATATCAACTATGAATATTAGGAAAGAGAAAAGCTTGTTGTACCTATCTATTACTCATGTTGATTACAATAAAGTCTTGTTTGTTTCTAAAATCACTAAAAACTTAATTAATGTTTCAAAATTTATGAATAATATTGATGTTGTGGTTGAATTTTATAAAAATTATTGTATTGTAAAGAACATGAATAGGTAAAAGGTTTTATTAAAAGGAGTTGTTAAGAAAAAATTTATAAATTACTGAATTATGCCATCTCAAAACCTCAAAGGCATACTTTAGTAAACTTGGTTTTATAATCTAAGCCTTTAAATTTTAGAAATAAGACAGCAGTTAGTAAGTATGATAATGTGAATTTAATTGAAGACTTAAAAACTAAAAAAATTGTAAATATTTAGCTTAGAAGGCTGGGAAACCCAAGGTAAAAGTTTTCAAAAGTCTTCTTCCTTTGTGTAATGATCCTACCTTGATTAATAAAAGTTCTTTAGTTCATACATTATTTTTTTGCTTAGCATGTCAATATGAAAAAATGCATAAGATTTTGTATATGATTATTAAAACTAAATCTAATTCACTTCTTGAAATTATCCACTGTCATCTTTAGAGTTCAGCTCCTATTGTGTCAATAAATGGCTATAAATACTATGTAGCATTTGTAAATGACCATTCAAGGCTCACTTGGATCGTCCATTTAGCTTTCAAATATGATGCACTCAATACTTTTAAGTAGTTTAAGATACAAGTTGAGAAAATATTTGATTTTATGATAAATGCCTTATAATGTGACATGGGGAAAGAATTCAAAGTGTTTAAACCTTACTTAGTTGAGCAAGATATAAGAGTTAGATGTTTTTACTTTCACTTTCACCATTAAAATGGTAAAATTAAAAAAAAACATAGGCACATTTAAAAAATTGGTCTCATTATCCTAACTTAATCTTTCATGTCTTTTAGATTTTAGTGGGAAGCATTCTACACCTCTATTTATCTCAACAATAAGCTTTTTACTATTGTCCTAAATCACAAGTCACCATATGAAATGATAATGAATCAAAAACTTAACCTTGTGTTGTTTAGGGTTTTTGGCTGTGAATATTACTTTTACTTTAAGCCTTACAATAAAAACAATATGAATTTCCATATTGTTATGTGTGTGTGTCCGTTAGATATGGCCCCCATCATAAAGGATATATGTGTATATATCCTTTTATAAGAATTTACAAAACTAGAATAGTAATATTTAATGAAGATTCATTACTTATCAAAACAAATACTAATTTCCTCAATTTTCCTTCACCAAGTATTGATAATATATCAAATTTATCCATGCCATTTTTTAATATGCACAACTAATTCTTTAAAATCCATAATTACACTTCACTAATAGATATCTCTTCCATAGTATTCCCATCTACAACTAAATATTTTGTTTCTCTAGTTCAAGATCAATAATCAAGTCTTATAATCAGTTTATCGCAATTAAAAAGCACTACCTCTTTACAAAACTCACCTTCCCAAAAATTTTGATTCACCTCAAATTGAACCACTAAACATTGTCCATCCCTTACTTAGCCACCTTATGGTTACTAGAGGTAAGGTTGATATATTTAAGGCTAAAATATATGTAATTAATGTGATGAACTCTTCATGGTCTGACATTTCTTTAGGTGAAAAAAAAGCTTTAAAGGATCCAAAATGAAGAGCTACTATGTTAAAGAAATGTAATGAAGTTATGAAAAACAAAACCTTAGATTAGCTCCACACCAACAAAACATGAAGTTGGTCGAATATAAATGGTTTTCCACAATATAAACCCTGATGGAAGCATTCAAAGGTATAAGGACAACATTATGGCTAAGAGATTCACACAAACCCCTAGCATAAATTACACTGAAATTTATAGTCTTATGTTTAAGCCTTCTATAGTTAATGTAATCCTAAGTTTAGTTGTGAATAAATAATGAAATTAAGGAAAATTGACATCAATAATACCTTTCTCAATAGGAAACTTATTGAAGTTGTGTACATGAGTGAACCAAATAAATTTATTGATCCTTTAAAGAAAATCCATGTGTGCAAGTTAAAAAGGCCCTTTATAACCTTAAATAGGTTCCTAGAGCCTGGTGTGACAAGTTGAAATTTACCTTGATTGCTTGAAAATTCAACAATTCTAAGTCAAACACATCCTTGTTTTATAAGGTAAACAATTTCAACATCTTCCTCTTATTGATTTATGTTGATAATATCATCATAATTGAAAATCGCTAAAATCAAATTAAGAATTTAGTTATGTTGCTCAATAAATGCTTTGCTTTAAAGTATTTGGTTGAATTGAGTTATTTCTTAGGCTTTAAAATCACTAAAAAACTATACTTTCTTTCCATGTGTTAGCAAAACTATGTCACTAATTTGTTAACTAAAGATAACATGTTAAATTGCAAAGGTGCACTAACTCTCATGGTTACTAGAACTAAGCTCTCAAAATACAATGGATTACCATTTAATAACAAAACTCTTTATAGGTTAGCGATAGTGTAACATCCAGCCCATTAAAAACAAAAGTTTAGGCCCAAAACTTTTTAAAAACCTTGGCCCATTCCTTTGTTATAAATAAGTGTGGATGAGTATAGATTAAGCATGAAATTTTAAAAAACATTTAAGAACCCACGGGAAGAGAGAAGAAGAGAAAGAAAAGAAAAAGAGATGAGAGAAAGAGAAAAAGAAGAGAAGAGGAAAGAAAGAATAGAATAGGAAAAAGAAGAAGAAGAAGAAGAAAAAAAAAAGGACAAGGAGAATAATAAGAAAGTGAAAATAAGATTTCTTTCTATTTTTTATCTTGAAAAGAAAAATATTTATATTTAGTATAAAAAGTGTTAAAAAATTAGAGAAAATAGATAGATTTTTGTTTTTACAGCTTAATAGTTAAAATTATTACTTTTTAAAATTCTTGAACTCCATATCAATAGATTTTGGGTCAAATTTGATATTTTAATTGGAATATTTCACGAGAATTATTAAAAATTAAGTAAAAATTTGTAAAATTTTGATTGGGGATAAAAATACAAAAATTACAAAAAATTTATCTTATTTTGTAAATTAAAAGTTTTATGTGTAAATAGTTAAAAATTTTAAAATAAAAATAAAAGTTTTTATAATTTTGAAGTAAGATAGTAAATTCTAATAATTTTAAACCTTATGTATAATTATTTTTTGGGTTACTTTTATAATTATCTATATTATAAGAACTTTTTTATAATTTTTTATTATTAATGCTTTTCAATTTAGAGATTTAAAATTCTAAAATTTTCTAAATAAGATCCTAACTTGTTTTTAGACTAAAACTTTATTTTTATTTTATTATAAGTAGTATAATTTATTAATTTATTTTAGCAATTATGTATTGATTTTAAAATAGTGATATTAGGTTGTGCTCGGGAAGAAACATAAAGAGCGGGGGAACTATAAAAGTACATACATCTTTTAATTTAGGTAAACAATTCACATATAATTGAGTATTTTGATATTTTGAAAAACTAAAAAGTTGAGTTTTATATTAAATTTTTATGAAAAAATTATATTTGAATTATATGAATACTGTTTTGTCCTATTTTGTATAAATTCTTTAAAAATTTTAATAATACTATTATTATTAAATTATACTTTTAATGTTTGTAATATTATGAAATGATATGAAATAAATTATTTTGTTATTACTGTGTATGATTAGATCATAGAGTGGTGTATGACTTTTTATTTAGTACCAGTGACTATGGACCTGATTTCAGTTCTATGATGAATATCTGTAAACTTGAAAGTATAAGTAGCAGTCCTTGAGTATAAAGCCTCTAAAGTACACAGATTACACATTTATTAAATAGCAGTCTTTGGGAATAGTGCTATAAAATTATGTATTATACATAGTGATAACTAAATTGTATTGTTGTTATATTATCATTATTTATATATATATATATATTTTTTTTGCATTATTTATGACTTGATTAATTGGATTTTAGCTCACACCCTATTTTTTAGGTTATTTTGAAACAGTAAAAAATAGTTGAACTTGGAGGAACCTTATCATTTTTGCCAGATATACTTTGTCAGAATATTTTACAATGTATTTTATAATTGTTATAATGTTATAAATAAATTGAAAATTATACTTGTTTAGTTACTATAATATCAAAATTTTTAATGTGATAGATTTTATTGTAGCGGTAATTTGGAATTTCATGATAAATATAAAGAGTGTTATAAAATTGTAATACTTGCAAATCTATATGAATATTGCCCTTGTAGATTGAAACCTCTGTCAAAATATCTATAATTACATTTTTTTTACTTTAAATTATTTCTTTAAACCCTTATTATTTAATGATATCAGAGTTTAGGTTATAGATCTTATAGATATTTTAATATAGTTAGATAATAGTTGTATTATTTGAACCTTCAATTATTATTTTTATATCTTATAGACTTATATCTTATAGACTTATATCTTATGATTCTGTTTTATTGTTTGGTCTTGTAACATGGCCAAAACTAAATATGATAAGTGGACAACAATGGATCGAATCGAGCAGTATATGTTAGACAAAATTCTTGTTAAAAACCTTAGAAAATTACGAGCGGACCAAATTAGAGTAGAAATAAAAGGCAAGATATAAATATTAAAGAGGTATTAACATATGATTTTTTTATACTAATTTCGGTTCAGGAGTTTTCGCAGAAGTTAGGAATAATGCGCTTAAGAGATTAATAATATATGGTAAAGAAGTGAACAAAAATAAACTTATGGTTCGGCACTTATTCTATACTAGGAGATATCTTAATGCATTTAGTATAGTAAAAAGATGGCTAAGGAAATTGACTAGAGGTTCGCTAAGAGAGATAAGTAAGAGGAAACCAGTGATATTAAACCTTTTTCCCTTTGTGATGACAAAACCTTTTGAATAGTTAATGATAAATAGAGATATTAAAGATTGGTGGAGTATGGGATCTAAACCTACGAGGATGTTTTACGTTGTGATTTTGTATCACTTTATAGTTATGACTTTAGCTACTCAAGCTTGTAGTTTTTTTTTTTTTGGCGTGCTTTATTTAGTTTTGTTTACATCTTAAACTTTTGTAATTTGTGTAAAAATGTATCTATGTATAGGTACAATGGCATTGTAATAACATGTTTTGTTGTAATATGATATTGTATATATTTTGATAGTATGTTTTAACTATTATAAATTATATCATATATTTCAGTATGTCTGATGATAATAAAAAAGTTGTCACCCTTTTAATAAGGATGAGGTAAGTTTGGAGAATTTTGTCAGATTATACAAGAATTTGTTAGTATAATTCGTGGTTTTGCAAATTGTGAGCTATTTGATCATAGTGGAAGTATTGAAGTTAGGAGCACGTCAGCTCTGAGGGAGTTTAAAAAATTAAATCTACCAATTTTTAATAAAAAGCCCAATCGTTTGGTTGCTGAGGAATGGGTTGGGAAAATTGTAGTTACTTAAAGAAATTTGAGTTAAACTTGCAACTTTTCAATTTATTGAAAATGTCAATCATTGATGGAATACTATGAAAATTTTTAGGCAAGATGAAGAATGGACTTGGAAAGCTTTTAAAGAAGCTTTCTTGAGCAAATATTTTCCTAAAGTGTTCCATGATATTATGTTAGATGAGTTTATATATCTAATTCAAGATAACATATCAATGTCATAGTATGAAATTAAGTTTGAAGCCTTGAGTCATTTTGTTACTCTTCTAATTTCAAAGGAAAAGGATAAATTAAGAAATTTGTAAAGGTATTAAAGCCATCGCTTAGACATTTATTAATAATATTAAACCTTAAAGAATATTTTAAGGTGATGAATTGTGCCCTAATGATTGAACAAGATGAGGAGAAAGTAAAGCAAAGTGCAAGGTAGTCCAAAAAAAGAAGTTATGAACATAAATCGTTAGGATGGGGAGAGAAGAGGCAGATGAGGGGTAAATCCATATTTCAAAACAATAAAAATTTTTGTCTAGCTACAAAAGTGTATTTTAAGTATAGGCAATCTGAATATTACAAGAATTTGTATCCATGTTTAGGGTGAGTTTCAAGTCAGGTGGCTAGTTATGGTGAGAGGAATGTTCAAAATTTATCACAACAATCTCAACAAAGTAGATAGCCATACCAAAGGCAAAATGAACAGCCATATCAGAGATCTCAGTAATTACAGAGTCGGAATAGACTAAAAACTCAAGGCAAAACTTTTGCATTTGTACGAGAAGTAAACAGGTCAAACAATATAGTGGTCGAAGGTACTTTTCTTTTGTTCAGTATTGGAATTAAAGTTTTGTTTGATTCTGGTGTTACTCATTCTTTTATATATTTAAATTTAGCAACTTCGTTGGGTTTAGAAACTGAACTTTTAAAATCTGAACTGTTAGTTGAAATGCTTATTGGGTGCAGTATGAATCTTGATAGAATATGTTAGGATTATAAAATTGATGTAAAGGGTCAGAAAATATCTTTTCGAGTTAGTGGTGATAGGAATGGTGAATTATGATGTAATCTTTGGAATAAATTAGTCATCATTTTTTAGTACAACCATAGACTATATAAAAAAAAGAGTAATTATTACTCTTTCCTATAGTAATAAATTTCATATTTATGAGAATATAAGTAATAGTCAACTTTGTAATTATACTAAGTATAAAAAGTATAAGGATTATTTAAGATGGATAGCTAATTTATGTTATCAAGAGGGTAGTAAGTCAAAAATATGACCTATTTCGATAATTGATGAATTTTCTAATGTTTTTCCTAATTATTTACCTGGTTTGTCACTAAAAAAAGAAATAGACTTTATTGTTAAGACATATTTTGGAACTTTTTCTATTTCAATAGCTTCTTATATAATGGTTCCATGAGAATTGTGAGAGTTGAAAGAGCAATAACCGAAAATGTTGAATAAAAGGTTTATAAGACCTAGTATTTCTCCCTAGAGTGCTTTAGTTTTATTTGCAAAGAAGAAGGATGACAGCTTAAGACTATGTGTGGACTATAGACAATTAAATTGGGTGACAATAAAGAAAAAATATCCATGATTTAGAATTGATGATTTATTTGATCAATTATGTGGTTTCAAAAATTTTTCAAAAATTGATTTTCGATCAGACTATCACCAATTAAGGATTAGATATGAAAATATTCCAAGAATTGCCTTTTGTATGAGATATAGGCACTTTGAATTTCTAGTAATGTCATTGGGGTTAACAAATATACCTGCAATATTCATGAACTTGATACGCCGAGTTTTTCACCCATATCTTGATAAATTTGTAGTAGTGTTAGCGAATCATATTTTAATTTACTCTAAGACACTAGTAGAGCATAAACAACACTTAAGGATTTCTTTACAATACTATATGCTAAATCGAATTAATGTGAGTTGAGGATGACTAGAGTAAAATTTTTAAGACATGTGGTATCTAAAAAAGGTATTTTTGTAGACTCAACTAAAGTAAAAGTAGTGTAAAGCTAGAATAAGGCAAAAAGTGTAACAGAGATAAGGAGTTTTTTTACGTTAGCAGGATATTATTGTAAGTTTGTAAAAGATTTTTCTTGAATTACTGCACCACTAACACAGTTAAGTAGAAAAAGAGTGAAGTTTTAATGGTATGATAAATATAAGTAAGGTTTTATAGAATTGAAAGGGTGGCTAACTTTTACTCCGATTCTAATTATTCTTGAACATGGCGGGAGGTATATTGTTTATTATGATGTATCAAGAATGGACATTAGTTATGTTTTAATGCAGAGGGATGAAGTTGTAACTTATGGCTCACGTAAGCTAAAGACACATGAACAAAATTACTATACTCATAACTTAAAACTTGTCGTTATTGTATTTGCATTAAAAATATGGAGGCATTACTTATATGGAGAAAGATTTTATATATTTTTTGATCATAAAAGTCATTGATAATTGTTCATCTAGAAAAAATTGATCTGAAGACGGATTAGATGGATGAGATTTTGTAGGATTGTGATTTTACCATCTTGGTAATGTTAATATATGCATTAAGTAGAAATTCCTAAGTCATATTGGTTAGTTCGTTCTATTATAAGTGAAAAATCTGTAAAACATTGGAAGAATTTGATTTAAGACTTGGTGAGGCCAAAGATCACTCTTGTTTATTTAATTTAGTAGCTCAGCCTACTATTATTTAAAAGATGATTAAAATTTAATAAAGTAACTCTAAAACACAACATGTTAAGTTAGAAAACAGTGAGACATATGATGGATAGTCAATTGAGGTTCGCAAGTAAACTTTTTGTACTAGCAATGAAATCACTTAAAAATGTGTCAGATATTATGTAAGCAATTTTGGTGGAAAGAAATAAAGAAGAGTGTGGGAAAAATTATAGCAAAATGTTTAGTATGTCAACAAATAAAGGCGAAGCATCAGAAGCCAGCAGTCAACCTCTCCTAGTATCAGAATGAAAATGGGATTATGTGATTATGAATTTTATGAGGGGACTTCCTAACAAATTTTACTCACTTCTTACCTATTAAAAATACAAATTCTCTTGATTCCTTGAGTAGATCATACATTCAAAAAATAGTCAGATTATATAGAGTACCTCTGTTTATTGTCTCTGACAGATACCTACGATTTACATTCAAATTATGAAAAAACTTACAGAAGGCCATGGATACCAAGTTAAATTTTAATATGTCCTATAATCCCCAAATGGATGGATAGTCTAAAAGAGTTATACAGATAATGGAAGACATGCTCAGATCCTGTGTTTTGGATTTTCAAAACTTATAGGCTGAACATATGCCTTTGGTGCAATTTGTTTACAATAATAGTTATCAATCTAGTCTTAAAATGGCATTATTTGAGGCACTATACAGGAGACCTTACAAATTATTAGTATGCTGGGTAGAAGTTTATGAAGTTTCATTAATTGGTCTTGAATTGGTGAAAGAGACTACTAAAAAGATAAAATTAATCAGGCAACGACTTCTTATAGTTTAAAGTCATTAAAAGAGTTATGTGGATCATAGAAGGAGACCATTAAAGCTCGAGGTGGAGGATCATGTATTCTTGAAAGTTAAGTTTTGACTTAGTATTACCATTTTTGGAAATGGTTAATAATTAGCTCTAATATTTATTGGCCCTTTCGAAATACTGGATCGAGTTGGTGAAATAGACTATAAATTAGCATTACCACTATAATTATCAAATATTCATAATACCTTTCATGTTTTCATGCTTAAAAAGTACCAACCATATCATTCTCATGTTTTAGACTGGAAAAATATTGCTTTGACTGAAAATATCTCTTATAAAGAAAGTCCAATTTAGATTATTGATTATAAAGAATAAGTACTTTATAAAAGAATTATTTAATTGGTAAAAGTTTTATGGCAACATGATGGAAAAGAAAAAGTTATTTAAGAGCTCAAATCTGAACTGTCAAAAAAATATCTTTATTTATTTCAAAACTAACGTTATGCTTATTAAAATTTCAAGCACGAAATTTTTTTAAGAGGAGGGGAAGGGGGAGGACTCTAACATCCAACCCATTAAAAATAAAAGTGATATGAACTCCAAAAGGAACGAATCGTAGCGGAGTTTCAAGAAAAGTTTAAGAATTAAATATTTTGGAAGGTTTTGACGCCACAAGAACTTTTTTGATAGAACAACAAAGAATTCTCGATAAGTTTAGGTAGAACGGTACAAGCGAGCTTGATAAGTTTTAAGTTGTAGAAAAAAACATTGAAGAGAAAATAATTCCTCACAATTTCTTTATCCAGCAAAACCCTATTTACATTTGAAAAAAAAAAACTATTTATAATAGTTTTAAATCTAATTCTAGTAGAATTAGAATAAAAATTTTTCTAAGATAATAAAAAGTAATTTTGGAAAATATATAAAAGTTTACAGAATTAAGAAATTTAATAATTAATACATAAAGTATAAATTTTGCTAAGATTTGATTTTGCACTCTATTGTTTGCATCCTTCCTTGCTAATCTTTAGAATATTCAGATTTGTATAATTTATTGAGATCTTCTTAATTAATGCACTTTGATTAAATCTCACAGTTAAGGAAGTTTCTTTTGGACATGTCTTATAAGATAAAATTAGTCAATTATTAGATAGCTCAATTAATAAAGACAATTAAAATAAATTAAACTAATTAACTTCCTAAATAATAGCTAACTTTCCTAATTAATTATTTGAAACATGTATAAATAACAATAATAAGTCGCGGGACTTCTTTAATGTCGCTGTGTGCTCCACTTTCACACAAAAACTTTTGAATGTGCGTAAAGAGGGTTGTTTTAAATTTTTTTGCACGACTCTTTGTTATAGGTCCACTAGGCCACTTCAATGGTTCCATTGACTCATAATTAGATATTTTGACTTTGTTGATATCGAAGACTTTTAATTGACTTTCATTTGCTCATTGATTTGCATAAAAAAGTTTAGGTCAAAATTTTTTTTAAAATTGTGACCCATTCCTTTATTATAAATAGGTGTGGATAAGCATGGATTAGACATGGGATTTTGAAGAATATTTAAGAACCCATGGTAAGATAAATGAAGAGAGAAAGAAAAGAAAAAGAGATGACAGAAAGAGAAGAAGAAAAAGAGAAAAGAAGAGGAAAAAAGAAGGGGAAGGAGAAGAAAAAGAATAAGAATAGAGAGAAGAATAAGAATAGAGAGACGAATAAGAAAGTAAAGGTAAAATTTTCCTTTATAATTCATCTTGAGAAGAAAAATGTTTATATTTAATATAAAAATTGTTGAAAAATTAAAAAAATTAGATAAAATTTTATTTTAACAGTTTAATAGTTAAAATTATTACTATTTTAAGTTCTTGAACTTTATATCAATAGATTTTGAGTCAAATTTGACAGTTTGATATCCTTTGAGAATTGTTAAAAATTAAGTAAAAATTTGTACAATTTTAATTGGGAGTGAAAATGTAAAGATTGCAAAAAATTTTTCTTATTTTGTAAATTAGAATTTTTGTGTGCAAATTGTTAAAAAAGTAAATTTTAATAATTTTAGACTTTAAGTGTAAATATTTTTTTATTTTTTTTATAATTATCTATATTATAGAAATTTTTTTATAACTTTTTATTATTAATGTTTTTCAATTTATAGATTTGAAATTTTAGATTTTTCTGAATCAGATTTTAGTTTATTTTTAGGTTGAAACCTTATTTGTATTTTACTATAAACAATATAAATTATTAGTTTATTTTAACGATTATGTATTGATTTTAAAAGAATGATATTAAATGGTGTTCCAGAAGAAAAGAAAGAGTGGGTAAGTTATAAAAGTACATATAATTTTTGATTCAAATAGATAATTTACATATAATTAAGTATTCTGGTATTTTAAAAAATTAAAAAGTAAGGTTTTATATTAAATTTTTATGAAAAAAATTATATTTCAATTCTTTAAGAATTTTAGCGATACCATTATTACTAAATTATACTTTCAATATTTGCAATGTTGTGAAATGACATGAAAGAAATTGTTTTATTGTTATTATGTGTAATTTGATCATAAAATGGTATATGACTTTTTGTTTAGCACTGGTGATTATGAATTTGATTTCAATTCCATGATAAAAGCTCGTAAATTTGAAATCATGGACGGTGATCCCTGGGTGTAGAGCCTCTAAGGTATACAGGTTGCACATTCTTTAGTCAACAATCCTTGATAATAGTATTCCAAAATTATGCATTGCACATAGTAATTATTAAATTATATAATTATTATTAAATTTATTTGAAAAACCTCACATATATGTGAATATGTATTGAATTTTGGCTTGCACCTTACTTTTCAAGTTTTTTTGGAGTAATAAAAAATAGGTGAATTTGAAGGAACCTTATCATTTTTCCTAAGTATACTTTAGTGAAATATTTTACGGTGTATGTTGTAATTATCAAAAAATTATAAATAAATTGAAGATTGTACTTATTTAGTTATAATAATGTCAAAATTTTTAATGTGATGGATTTTGTTATAGCAGTAATTTACAATTTCATGAGAAATATAAAGAATGTTATGGAGTTTTAATACTTGTAGGTCTATAAAAATATTGTTTATATATAGTAAAAATTTTGTTAAAATATTTATAACCACATTTTTTTTTATTTTAAATTGTTTCTTTAAACTCTAATTCACAAACTTTCATTTAAGGGACGTGACAGATAAGCTCACTATAATATGCCACCATATTTATACCTAAGATTTCATATACGGTGAATAGGTTAAACCAATACATAAGCAATCCTTTTGATTTCTATTAGAAAGCTTGTAAAAAAGTTTTAAAATATCTCAAGGATACAAGTTATTTTAGATTGGAATTCAACAAATCAAGTGAGATGGAACTAATAGCTTTCTTGAATGCTAACTAGGGTAGTGATATGAATGATAGAAAATTAGTTAGTAGTTATTGCATACACTTGAGAGGTACCTTTGTATCATGGAGTTTCGAAAAGCAACCAGTAGTGGGAATGTTTAATGTTAAGGTTGAATATGGAGCATTAGTTTATGTAGGTACATAAATCAGTTGATTACAATTATTGTTAATAAAAATTGAAGTCCAAATCAAACCTCTGTCAATTATATAATTTGATAGTTAAGTATAGTTGCTTTAGTTGCCAACCTTGTGTACCATGTAATAACTAAATATATTGAGATTGATATACACTTCATCCATGATAAAATTTAAAATAAAGGGTTGGTAATACATTATGTTTCCTCTGAGAACTAAATCGCAAATGTCCTGACCAAAGCACTTAGTTCAGAAAAGTTCTTTTCTTTTAAAAGCAAACTTAAGATTGGAGAAGGAAGAAATTTGGGCTTGAAAGGGAAAATAAAGACAATGCTAAATGGGTTCTTAAATCTTAATTGCTTAAGTTCAGATACCAAGGTCCACTAACAAGCCTGGACTTATTCAACTTATAACTGTTACTTTCTAATCCTCATTGTCATTCAAAACAATAAATAAGTTTGTTGCTGTAATACATTTTTCAATCATCTAGCACAAAGGATAATGAAACAATTCACCCCTTTTATATTTTGCAACACCAAAAGCTTGCTTTGTCATCTGATTTATTTTATTTTTTATTTTTTCCCTTACTTTTTCACGAAGCTTTTGATTGTATATAACATAATATGAATACTTAATGTTTTTGTTCTCTGAAATATAAAAGGATATTGAACTTATTTGAGTGGGTTTTGCAAATTTTAACTAAAATAATTTTGTGAAACTATTTAAAAAATAATCTTTATTTCTTTGAAAAATGCACTCTAATACATACACAAAAAGATAAGAACTAGGAATTAAATATGAGTAACCTAACCTTTTGGAGTATTGCTTCTAAAATGGGTAAATAGCATCACCTTTAATATAAAATCATCAATAAAAGGCTACGAAACAAAATATACAATCAAAATAACACCTTAACTAAATGGGTAGAATTGAAGTACATGAAACCACATACTTTTTTTTTTCCTGTCAAGAAAAAATATGTTGAATAAGGATTTAGACCTTGAAGTAAGCAATGCCACCATTACCTCTTGTTGTTACATTTGATCTACAAAACCAAAATGTAGGGGAGAAAAGGTATTTCTTGTGCGAGTGTGTAGACATATGTTGTTGGGTGATTCAGTCCTTGAGAACTCGACAATTATTTTTAACGTGAAGCCTTTATGATGAAGCATAAGTTATGGTTGTAGCAACATTAAACCGTCAATTTAACATGTAGTGGTTGTAAGTTACAAATTCATTAAAAAAGAATTTGTAACATTTAAATCACGTCCCTTAATTCTTCATTATGTTTTTGTAACTCCAAAATTCAAATTTAAAACTTGTAATTGCAGTATTGAGTGGCCATAAAACCTCTATTAAGTGTGAGAATTATTTGATAGGGAAAATTCTATAAATTGGGAGGTGTTTTCCTTTGCTTATATTCTTAAACTCAAAATTCTTCTTAAACACCATCTTGAAAGGATTTAGAGAATTTAGAAGGTTTTGGCAACATCCTAAAATATCAATAAAAATAATGACGAAATGTTAATAATTCATAACTTTCACATTTAGTTTTTTTCAATTTTAAAGCATACTTTATAATTGTATACTTATATTTAGTATCAAAGTAAGTTAATAATCTCTTACTTAATTTGTTGAGTATTTAAAAAAAAAATGAAATGATAGTAGAGATTTGTTAAATTGATTTTGATTTTTCATGTAATATGAATTTGTATTATTTTTTTTTATGTAAATACATGTTATAAATTATTTTAGTATTGAATTTATGACATTTTGGACATAAAAGAAAAATTGAAAATGATGTTAAAAATGGTTAAAAAAATGACCAGATATATTTTTGATATGCATTCGATTTAGATCGACCCGGTTAGAAGTTAGAGAAGACTATTATCAGCAAATGACATGTTATTTGTTTATAATTAAAATGCGAAAATATATGCAGCTACTGAATTTCAAACCTAAGACCTTTTGTTTACATGTTTTTGACCATTAGACTAAGTGCTACTTTTGTCTTATAAAGGCACATTTATGTATTTTTAAACGTTTTTAATTATATATTAATTACATGAAAAATTTGAAATGCCTGTAATTGAATTCATGTTTTGTATTTAAATTATATTTATTATTTTATTAATCTTTTAATAAAATCAAATATATTAAAATTTTAATTTTGTTTTTAATTTTGAACAAAATTAAATTATATATGCAATCTAGTTTAAACATTTATTTTTATTTATTATGATTTTGGTCAAATAAAATTTTATGTACAATTTAACTTTAAATTGAATTTAAATAGTTTTAATTGTGCATATTATTTATGTTTATTTTATGTAAATTTAAATTCAATTTAAATATTTGAATTTATGCATATTATTTATATCATATTATATGTATAATTTGATTTAATTCTTTATTTTAAATATATAATTTATATTTTATATATGCAATAATACCGTTTGTTTGATTTATGTATTTTTTATTTTACGTATATATTATATAAATAGTAATTAGTATACAAATTTATTGAAAGAAAATACATAATAATTAGGTAAATGATAAAATATCATATTAAGTATTATTGTTAGGTATAATAGTAATATTTTATTTGTTTCTAATTACATGTTTGAAAAAATTTTGTTTAAAAAGATTGAGTTTTAAGTGATATCGCTTGTGACCCTTTTAATCTTTCCTAGGAATTGATCTACTATAATTATTAGCTAAATAAATTATTCTCTATTACCTGTACAATAAATATAGAAATATTTTGGAGAAAATTTTTATAAAATATAAATATTTAAATATGTTCTTATATTAGAAAATATATATATATATATATATATTAGAATATCTTAATGATCCATAAAATTTAATACATTTGAAAGTAATCACAGCATCTCTAAGATAAATAAAATTTTATATTAAATTAGGATCACATATAGTTTAGGACATTAATTATAATTAATCATATTAGATGTAATAAATTTTATCTTATAAAAATTTTTATTATATTTATATGATTAATTAAGATAAAATATTATATTACTTTTCTTAATTTACTTAGAGGAGTTAAAAAATTGGATATAATATAATAATTTTATCATTAAAATATGTGAATCTATTGAATAAAATATTTAGTCCATAGGTAATTTTTCTATCCTGTGATTCATATTTTATGTATATTTTATATTGATAAAATATGATAATATTTAAATTTCAATAAAATTAATCATAAGTATGTATTTTTGTAGCATCACAACCTACAAATATATTTGATATCAACTTAAATATTCCTAAACTAGTAGGAGATAATTATAAAATATGGAAAGATAAAATACTGTTATATTTAGAGTGGCAAGATATAGATTATATTCTATGGAACGACGAACTGCCACCTATTACTGATATTAGTACTTTGGCACAAATTAAATTTTATGACTGTTGAGAGTAATCTAATCGCCTTAGTGTAATATTCATAAAGATTAAAATTTCTACTAACATTCGTGGCTCAGTCGCTCAGTATGATGATGTTTGTGCTTTAATGAATGCTATTAATGAACAATTTAAGTTATCAGATAAAGTACTAACCAGTACTTTTATTATATAATTCTCTTCTATGAAACTTACCACCATCATTGGTGTACGAGAACATATCATGAAGATAAAAGATATTGTGACTTAATTAAATATTTTGAATATAACCATGTCGGAACCTTTCTTTGTGCACTATATATTGAATTCACTTCCCCAACTATATAATCCTTTCAAAATTTCTTATAACACACATAAAGATAAATAGTCAATTAATGAATTGTTAACCATGTGTATTCAAGAATAAGAGGGGTTGATTGTAGAGATAAGAGTGAATTTTCAAAGTGCATATTTGACAATAAAGGGAAATATTAAAAAGAAAGGAAAAAGCAAAATACATATCCAAATTGAAATAAAAAAAAAATCTAAATGTCTCTTTTGTAACAAAAAATAGATATATAAAGAAAGATTGCATTAAATTTTAGTAATGACTTACTAAGAAAGATATTTATTTTTTTCTTGTAAGTTATAAATCTAATATGGTTGAAATTTGTCATAACACATAGTAAATTAACTCTGGTTCTACAATTCGCATTACGAACGTTTTGTAGGGTTTGCAAAACTTAAAGAAATCAGTGAGAGTTAAGCGTTTTCTTTATTCCGAAAATAAAATAAGTTCAACTATAGAGATTATTGAGACATACAGTTTAGTTTTCTATAATAGTTTTGTAATGAATTTGAAAAAAAAAAATTTATATTCTTAATTTTTCTAAAAATTTAATTTTTATTTCTACATTTGTACTCTATAGATATTCCTTCAATTTTTCATATTTTTTTGTAAAATTTTTTTATAAATCTAATCTTATTAGAAATGGTACATTGTTTAATAATCTTTTTCATATTAATTTACAAAATAATACTTATTAACATAATGCATACTCATACTGGTATAAAAAGAAGTATTATAAATAAAAATTCCTCTATTTTGTAGCATTGGATATTATCACATATCTTCATAAAAAGAATCAAAAGGTTAGTAAATGATAAGGTACGTGGTACTTTAGATTTTATTCATCTTGAGATTTATATAAATTGCATAAAAGGTAAATAAACTAATAAGTCAAAAAAATGTGCCAAATGGAGTTTAAACTTATTAGAAATTATACATACCAATATTTATAGTCCTAATATAGACTCATATAGTCATAAATATTTTATCATTTTTATTGATAATTATTCATGATTTATATATCTTTACTTGTTGAATACTAAAGATGAAGTATTAGATACTTTTAAAATATTCAAAATGAAAGTAGAGAAATAATACGATAAGTAAAAAAAGATTGTGAGGTATGATAGAAGTTATAAATACTATTGTAGATACACAAAGAATGGATAAACACATGGGCCATTTACGAGGTTTCTTTAAGAACATAAGATTATTGCCCAATACAATATACTTGATTGTGTAAACTAAAATGGTTTAACAAAAAGAAGAAATCGAACATTATTAGACATAGTGCGGAGTATGTTTAGCAATTTTAATCTTCTTAAATCCTTGTGGACAGAAATTCTTAAGACAACTATGTATATATTAAATCAAGTATCAACTAAGGCAATTTTTAAAACACCATTTGAGTTATGCAAAGGTTGGAAACCAAGTTTACAACATGTACTCATTTTATGTTGTCCTTGTGAAATAAAAGTTTATAATCTACAAAAAAAGAATTTAGATCCTAGGACTATTAGTGAATATTTCATTAAATATTTAGAAAGTTTAAAGAATACAGATTTTATTATCCATTATATCACATTAAGTTTGTAGAATTAAGAAAAATTAAGTTTCTTGAGAATGATTTAATCAGTAAAACGAATCAATTTCAGAACAAAATTTTTAAGAATGATCATTCAGAACCGTTCACTTCATATATTAAAGTGATTGTCATCAATAACATCCCTCTGGTACAAATGGATGTTGGTTAATAATCAAACAAATGATAATCAAATTCACAAACTGATAATATTTTAATAGATCAGGTTGTTATACAACTAATTATATAACATACTCCTCAGAAAAATATTAAAACAATATTAAAAATATTTATTAGAGTAAAAAAATTACCAATTTTTAGAGATTATATTATGTATTTATAAGAGTTAGACTACAACACTGGAGTCGTAAATGATCCAGAAATATTTTCATAATTTATGAGTTATCAGCAATTTGATTTATGGTATAATGTTATGAAAGATGATATGAATTTTATGTTAATAAATAGAGTCTGAAATCTTGTTTAGTTGCTTAAAGGGTTCAAACCCTTATGGTGTAAATGGATCTTTAAAACTAAAAATAATTCATTTAGTAACATTGAGAGATATAAGGCTAAACTTATTACCAAATAATTTACTAAAAAAAAAAGGAATCGATTACACAGAAATATTTTCTCCTATATTTGAAAATGATTCTTTTTGTATAATCATGATATTAGTAACTTATTTTGATTTAGAGTTATATTAAATGAATATTACAATAGCATTTCTTAATGGAGATTTGAAAGAAGAGGTTTGTATGAAACAAATTTAAGGATTCTCTTTCAGTGATGGTGAGTATTTGGTTTATAAATTTAAGAAATTCATATATAGGTTGAAACAAACATCCCTGCAGTGGTATTTAAAATTTCATAATTTCTTCATTTGGTTTTGAAAAAAAATCATGAATTAATATATATACTAGAAGATTAGTAGGAGTAAAATTTATTTTTTTATTCTATATGTGAATGATATACTACTTGCAACTAATGATAAAAAGTTTTTACATTAGGTAAAACACTTTCTTTCTAAAAATTTTGATATAAAAGGTATGAGTAAAATATCTTATGTTATTAGCATTAACATACATAGAGATATATATAAGAGTATTTTAGGTTTATATCAGAAAACCTATATTAAGAAAGTTATAGAAAAATTTTGAGTAAAAAATTATTTTCAAAGTGTAGTACCAATTATTAAGAGAGATAAGTTCAATTTAAATTATTGCCCTAAAAATAATCTTAAAAAGGAACAAATGAATAACATTCCATACGCTTCAGCTGTTGAAAGCATTGTGTATACAAAAGTCTGCACAATACCTGACATAGTTTTCACAACTGGAATGTTGGGACGATATCAAAGTAACACAGGAATAAACCATTGAAAAGTTGTAAAGAAAGTTTTGAGGTACCTTCAAGAGACCAAAAATTATATGTTTATGTATAGACGAACTGACAATTTGGAAGTAATTGGCTACTCAGATTCTGACTTTACTAGCTGTAATGATTTAAGAAAATCAATATCTGGATACATATTTATATAAGCTGGTAGAGTCGTATCTTTGAAAAGCACTAAGCAATCATTGATTGTTACTTCCACTATGAAGATTGAATTTGTTTCGTATTTTGAGACTTCTCATAGAATATGGTTAAAGAGTTTTATATTTGAGTTTATACTTATGGATTATATTTTTAGGCCATTAAAGATATATTGTGATAATTCAGCTGCTGTATTATTGATTAAGAATAATAAAAGTAGGAGTCAAAATAAACATATCGACATTAAGTACTTAACTATTAAAGATTATATTAAGGAAAGTAAAGTGGTCATTGGGCACATCAGCACTGAATTGATGATTGCAAATCTTTTAATAAATGGCATACTACCATTAAAGTTTAAAGATCATATAGTTCATATGGAACTTGATTCTAATATATAAATTTATGAAACTTTGATTATTTATTTTCTAATAAAGTGTACAAATTTATTTTCTTTCAAATAAATATGTAATACTTACATATTTATTTGAAAGAAAATAAATTTATATTAAATCTAAAATAAACATAGAGTTTATTCATTAAATTAAGGTTATTATGTTGAACTAATAATCAATATAAAGTTTATTCATTAAAATTACTACATTACGGCTGCAATAAGAGGTATTTTATATATTTGTAATATATAAAAGAGAAGTTATCAATTTTGATAATATATTGCTATAATTCATGTATATTATTTTTTGCATATGAGAATTTGAAGTTTACAGGCCAAGTAAGAGAATGTAGGTTACAAATATATTAAGAAAGAATTTGTAATATTTAAATTATGATTTTTAACTCTTCATTATATTTTTATAACTTCAAAATTCAAATTCAAAACTTGTAACTGTAACATTAAATAGTTATAAAATTTTCATTAAGTGTGATAATTTTTTTATGCAAATAATTCTATAAATTAGAATTTATTTTATTTTATTTAAATTTTTAAATTCAAAATTCTTTTTAAATACCATTTTAAAAGGATATTAAGAGTTTAAAAAATTTTAACAGTATTTAAAAATATCAACAAAAATAATTGCAAAAAGTTATTAATTTATAATTTTTATATTTAATTTTTTTAATTTTAAAATATATTTTATAATTGTACGCTTATAGTGGTTAGATGGCATGTTCATATTATTGTTTTTACCAGACTCGATTTCCTTTCGTGGATGAAAATGTTACATGGACTTTGCTTGATATTCTTCTACGTGAGAGTGCCAACCTAGATCAACCCAGTGGACACAGGTGAATAGAAGATTCTGAGGGAGGTGAGTGCTATTTCATCAAGGTTCGTATATCGTGTACCTTACATTAACCAAAACATTCGTATGTTTCTCTGTCACGTACCTTGAAGATAGCAAAAATGCTTGGTTTATATGAAGCAGCAGCTTTGCCGAAAAGAGCAATTCAGGTGGCTCTTTTTGCTATTAAACTTGTCAATTTGGCGAAAACTTCCACAATTTTGGCATATCAAGTTTATAATTAAGCACCACTTCATGCTTAAGCCTTCATCTGGGTTATGCTGCTTTCTAAAGTATGCAACTCTTATTAATTAAAGGAAAATTTTTGAAAATAGCCTTATTTTAAGGGTTCTTAACATTTTTGACCAATGCTAAATCAATCTTACTAAAATAACCCGATTTGCCTATTTTATCCTTACTATTTAATTGTATTTACAATTTTACCCTCCAATTAACTTTTCACCTTCACGTTTTTCATCTTCTTCACATTCTTCACTCTCTTCACTCTGTTCATTACCTTCATCTTTCAAAATACACACACTGCAGTTAACAAATTTTGACAACAACAAAAATAAAAAGAGATTAGTATTATTTACGTTATTAATTTATATTTTATTAGTATATTTTTTTATTTATAAATGTTAATTTTTAATTAGTTAAAATGGGAGAATAATTATAGTTATGAAAATGATAAATGTCAAAATTAATAGTTAAAATGGATAGATATTACAAAATAGATGCCTAAATAATTAAAAAAATTAAAAAATAGAGAAATTTTGGGTGTTTAGGATGTAAAAATAGGTGAAAACAACGGAATTAGAGAAGGAAAAAAAATCAGTAGGGCGCGTGCACTGCATGCACCTGCACGCGTTGGCCAGAGTTTGGTCAACGCATGCAGGCGCGTGAACCCAGTGCCTTACAGCTCTGGGCCACTCGCCTGTCTATTCTTACATGGACGCTTTTGGAGTTGTCTCCTTCCATCATTATCACTACCTTCACCTACCCCAGATTTTTCCTTCTCCTTCACCTGTCCCGTCACTTTCACATGCCTGACCAATTTAAACCTTCCTTCAATTATTGATATTTAATTTTATTTTTATTTTTATACATGAGTTTGTCATTGGCTTTTATATTATATATTTTAAATATTAATCTTTACATGCAAAATTTTTTTAATTATAATAAAAATTTAAAATAAAATAAATTTTTTAATATTAATTAAATAAAATATTAATTATTTATATTAATTAATAATTGATAATTATTTATTATATTAATTATTATAAATTAATTATTAATTTATATTAATTAATAAATAATTAATTATCATTTATATTAATTATAAATATAAATTACGCATTAATTATTATTTATATTAATAATATTATCATTTATATTAATTATTTATAATATTTAATAATTTAGTTATATTATCATTTATATTATTAATTTATATTAATTATTAATATAATTAATAATATTTTTATTAATAATTTAATAATATTAATTATTATAAATTAATTATTAATTTATATTAATTAATAAATAATTAATTATCATTTATATTAATTATAAATATAAATTACGCATTAATTATTATTTATAATAATAATATTATCATTCATATTAATTATTTATAATATTTAATAATGTAGTTATATTATCATTTATATTTAATTATGTATTATTTAAAATGATAATACTTAATATTTAGTTATATTATCAACAGTGCTCTGGGTTGCCAACCCAGAGCATTAACAATGCCCTCTGGATTGGCAAACTCAGGGCTTATTAAGTTGAGACATATCGTTCCAGAATCAAATCAAATTTATCAAATTTTCAGACAAATCACAATAATAACAGATTTAACAAATAAAATATCAAATTTATAATTTAAATTAAAATTTATAAAATCACTAAATAAAATAAAATATCACATTTGTAATAATATTTACATATTTTCTAATTAATTAAAATTGACAAAAAAATTAAAATATAAAAATTTACTTATTTTTTAATTTCTGGTTGAAATGTTGTACTACTGTTGTGACTTGTAGAAAGACTAAATATTAAAAATAATTAAAATTTGAGAGTTAACTACATGTAAAAAAGAAGTGTTGTATTTATAAGTGTAAAAAGTAGGGTTTAAGGTTAAAATTGTCCTAAGTGGTCATTTTGGTAAAGATTGATTTAGGATTGGTTAAAAATGTAAAGAGCCCTTAAAATAAAACTATTTTCAAAAATTTTCCTTAATTAAATCAATAAATAAGATAGTATAAATCCAATAACAAAAATGATTTTTTTTTTTTATAAAAGTATGAAAATATTTTATTAATTAAATAAATTGAAACTTACAATTATTTATTTATTTAATAAAAAATTAATGTACATACATACATACATACATACATACATATATATATATATAAATTTTAACTACATAAATTTGTCCTTGTCGTTTATCATTTTTTAAAAATTTTTTACTTTTGATAATAATCTTAGTATAAATTTTATTTTTTTAATATTTAAAGCAAAAAATTTTATTTATTTATTTTTTAAAAATAAATTTTTAATGAATTTACAATTTAATTTATCTTGATATTTCAAAATTTAATACTACTTTTAAAAAATTTATATTTTTTAAAAACTGATATATATATATATATATATTTATGTTTTTTTTTTTTTGAAAGAACGTTATTTTCTTTTTCTGTTGAGGACTTGTTTGTTAAAAATTAAAACTTAGGGAATTTTAAAGCATTTGACAGAATAGTACTTAAATTGTCAATTTCATCAACAAGTTTTTAACGGTGTTGACACTTGGCAGGGATCCGAAGAAACGCAAACGGTGTTTGTATCAGCGTTAGAACAGCATTAGGGTATGTAAGTAATTTCGGACGTCACACAGTCCAAACTCAGCAAATTGAGGGCGGGCGAATGTCGGGGACTCCTTAAACGGGTGGGTTCTTTCTCTCTTCTTGAGCTGAGAGTATCGTGGTCTTCTCTTCTGAATCTCTCCTTTTTCTCTCTCAGTGAAGTGAAGGAGATGCCTTCAATGGCTCAAGGCGGAGTCAGCAGCTCCACACAACTACATAAGCTTAACTCTAAGCCCTTCACCAATGACTCCTCTCCCAGGTCATCCTTTTCTTTAATCTCACTGCTTAATTCAATCTCTAATGTCTAACTTATTATATGATTATTTGATGCAATGCAGGAGGCAAAAGATTATGCAGCAGAGAAAGTCGCTACCAATTGCTTCAGGTGTTGTGTGATATAATTAACTCTTTTGTTTCTTTATTAACCTTAAGTTTGTTGTGTTTATAAAGTAATATGCTTATATATTACTGTTTCTTTTCTTGCTTCAAAATAAAATTTTTTAGTTGAGAAACGACTTGTGGAGGAGGTCCGTAAAAATGATATTTTGATTATAGTTGGCGAAACTGGAAGTGGAAAAACAACTCGTAAGTTCTGTGATCCTCTATTGATATTCTTGAATATGGATAGGCGTTTATTCAAATCAATTAAACATCGATTAAGTGGCATGATGCTTTATGTTTTGATGTAGAACTCCCTCAGTTTCTGTTTCAAGCTGGATATGGTCGTGATGGTAAAGTTATTGGAGTAACTCAACCTAGACGTGTTGCGGCTGTCACTGTTGCAAAAAGGGTAGCTGAGGAATGTGGTGTTGAGTTGGGCCAACGAGTTGGTTATTCCATTAGATTTGATGATAGGACTTCCACTGCTACAAGGATCAAATACATGACTGATGGATTGCTACTAAGGTAAAAAAAAAAAAGAGTTAGTACTAACAAAGTATAAACATTTTCTATATCTGAGTCAATGTTGTAAAATTGGAGTAAAAGTGATGAAAGATAACTTATATTGAAAGATTGTATGTTTTGACATTTTTGAATGAACTTGTTGCTTTTTCACTGTGTGTGCGTAAATAGATTTTTGCTTGGTATAGGTTTAACATTGAAAATTATTTGGGCATCTTTGACTTGAGTACCTAAAGAGATGTGGCACATCATAAGATGCGTTTCATGTTGATGAGAAGCATAGACTTCTTAGAGAGAAATTAGGGTCTAAAGAAACTTATGACAGATAATATAAGTTATTTTTTCCAGGAGTCAAAGGAAAATGAAGATGATCAAGTCATGGTTAACTTTTACTGAACCTGTTTGCTGTTGTTGTGTGAATATAACATGCTTTTTTGGTTCCTTTTTTTTTTCTTCCCCTTTTTCCTCCAAAGGATGAAAATGAAGACTATCAAAATTTCTTTGTAGATATTTTATTAGTTGTGAACTAATACTAGTCTTTCATACCTGACAGGGAAGCATTACTTGACCCATATCTCTCTCGGTATTCAGTCATAATTGTTGATGAAGCTCATGAGAGAACTGTCCATACTGATGTGTTATTGGGCTTGCTGAAAAAGGTACAAAATGCAAGGTCAAAATCTGTAAATGACCAGTCTAATGGCAATAATAAGAAGGCAAACAAGAACATGCTGCTGGACAGAGAAAATGACACACAACACATCGGTCTTTTCAAGCAATGTCAAGGAAGAAAATTTCCTCCTTTGAAGTTAATCATCATGTCTGCAAGCTTGGATGCTCGTAGTTTCTCTGAGTACTTTGGTGGTGCAAAGGCTGTTCATGTCCTAGGGCGACAGTTTCCTGTTGATATACTTTATACTCTATATCCTGAGCCTGATTATTTGGACGCAGCCTTAATTACCATATTCCAGGTTATTACATACTGCTGGTTCAAATGTCTTTATTAGCCTGCCTTCAGTTTTCAAGTTGTTATACTGGTAGAATCTAAGTTGGGTTTATTTGATTTTTTCCCATTCACCATGTGCTTTTGGGATACAGATGCTTGTTACATGTCAATATGTTTATTCTCCAAATTGTATGTGAATTATACTTCATATCTTCTCTGGCTTATCATTATGTTTGTGTCCTCTAGTGTGCTGTGTGTCAATCAATGAAATTGTTCAATTCTGTTTAGTTTTTTTTGACATCTGTGGAATATCTCACTCAGTTTGACCTGAATTAGGTTAGTTTCGAATATGTCACTTTAATTAGCCCCCTTTCCTTGTGTGATGGATACTATTGGGTGTTCAATGTATGGCTTCTAATGGGTTTGATATTTTATTTGTCAGGTTCATTTAGAGGAGGGCCCTGGTGATATACTTGTCTTTTTGACAGGGCAAGAAGAGATTGAATCTGTTGAAAGACTTGTACATGAATGGCTTCAACAGATACCTGAAGCTAGTCGAAAGCTGATAACTGTTCCTATATTCTCATCTCTCCCTTCAGAGCACCAAATGCGAGTTTTTGAACCTGCTGTGGCTGGTTTTCGTAAGGTAACTGATGAGACACCTGCTTACTTATATATGCATATGAACTCCAGGAATTTAAAAGCATTTGATTATTGATGTGATAATGTTCATTTCTTTGCTAAATCTAGGAGGGAGTCTGCACAAGTGTTTATATTTACTTGATATGAGGGAAAATTTGGACATTTTTTAGAAGATGACAGTGGCAGGCCTAATCTCCTGATGGGCTCCTGTTTGTCCATTCATATTAAAATAGCTTCACCACCTGTGTAGTTAATGCAGTTGGCCTCTTGGGAAGCCAAACAGGCATCTGATATGTGAACGTAAGTGTAGTGTTGGGAAAGTCTTGAGCTAACATTGCTCACACTAGAAGCATTTTACTTATCATAAGTTTGAAGAATTGTGAGAACAATTATTGAATTTGTTTTTACCTCCCTTAGATGTGTGGAATTTCGATTAAAAAAATTTAAAACACACTACTATGGCACTATTCTTATCACTGCTGTGATAATTTTTGCTCTAAAAATTGGCTGCTGTAACTAACTTTTTTTTTTTTGCGACAATCACTATTTGTACCTGCAAGTAGAGAGAATTATTTCTGTATTAACTTAATCAATAATAGACTTTACATATTTCCTTTTTATAGGAAATACAAAGAAAGAAATCAGGAACTAATTAACTATAGAAATATGACTTTCCTAGTTTACAAAAGTTGACTACTCTATATTTACAATAATAAAAAAGCTAACAAATCATTAAGGATCCAGTATCACAGCTGAATCCCTAAATATCTCAACTAAGTCTTCCAATTTTCCAACACTCCCCCTCAAGCTGGTTCGAAGATGTCTTCCATTGCCAGCTTGCCAATTAGACTGACTGTCAAATTGCTTCTTGTGTAGTCCCTTTGTAAGTATATCAGCAATTTGTTCAGTAGTTGAAAAGTATGGCATACAAATCAGCTCATTATCAAGCTTTTCTTTAATAAAATGCTTATCCACTTGTACATGTTTTGTTCTGTCATGAAGAACTTGATTGTGGGTTATTGAAATTATTATTGCAGTATACTTTCACAGGTGAAGAGTCTGAAATATTCAAATCTTCTAACAGTTGTTTAATCCACATAACTTCACAAATTCCATGAGCAACTGATCTAAATTCAGCTTCTGCACTATTTCTAGCTGCCACATTATGTTTTTTGCTTAACCAAGTAACAAGATTTCCTCCAATGAAGGTGCAATAGCTTGATGTTGATCTTCTATCAGTTATACTCCTAGCCCAATCTGCATTAGTGTAGACTTCAATTTGTAGGTGTCCATGTTTCTTAAATAGAAACCTTCTCCAGGAGTTCCCTTCAAATATCTTAAAATTCTGTACACTGCATCAAAGTGTTTCGGACCTAATGAGTGCATAAATTGGCTCACCATGCTTATTGCAAAAGCTATATTTAGACAAGTATGAGACAGATAAATCAGCCTTCCAACAAGTCTTTGGTACTGTCCCTTGTTCTCCACATCTTTAGTTTTTGTAGATTGTAGTTTCAAGTTGGGCTCAGTTGGTGTTTTTAGCCATTTTGCAGCCAAGCAAACCTGTTTCTCCTAACAAGTCAAGTACATATTTACATTGATTGACAAATATACCTTCCTTAGACCTTGCAAACTCCATTCCAAGGAAATACTTCAACATACCCAAGTCTTTGATCTCAAAATCATTAGCAAGTCTCTTCTTTAGCCTTTCTAATTCAGCACTGTCATCACCTGTCAAGATTATATCATCAACATAAACAATTAAGATAGCAATTCAACATTGAGTTCACCTGTCAAGATTATATCATCAACATAAACATATTTACATTGATTGAAGGAAGAATTTGTTTGCCAATGATTCTCCCCCTTACTCGATCAAATTCAACATTGAGTTCAATGAGAAACTTGAATATACGATTGTCCTCCACTATTTTCGGTTGTGATTGAAGTCTTCTACAGATTTCCATTAATAGTTATTGAATGGATCCAGGTCTTGCCACACTCCTCTAAGGGAGTTGTAATACCTGGTAACACTATCCTCTCTTTGTCAGATTTCCCCAAGTTTTAGGGTCACTTCAAAAACTTGAGACTGATTTCCCAAATCAGAATACATCTTGGTTGATATTGTTCCAGAGCTCTTTATCTGTCGAATTACACATATAGTTGGAGCTATTGTCTTCGTCCATGGAATTCACAAGCCACACCATGACCATGAAATTCTCAGCTTCCCATGTTGCATACATAGGGTCCTTTGCTGGCTCCTTCTTTTCTCCATTCAAGTATCCAATCTTCCCTCACCCCCGAATATACATGCGAACAGACTGAGATCAACACAAAAAATTATCACCATTCAATTGGATAGTGGTGATCTGCACAGATTGTGACTCAAAGTTTGATGTTTTAGTCTAATACCAGTGCTTTTATTTTGGATGGAACAATGGTAGAAGGATTGGACTCAGAAGTAACAACAGACATGATGGAGATATAGAGCTGTTAAGAGCAATAAGGACTAGGAACCTTTTCTAGGATGTTGGGTGTGGCTAAGAAGTATTTTCTGGACAGAAATAGATGCTCTGTTTTAGCAACAAAAAACAGAGCATGAGAGATCAATAGCAACAATTCTTGTTGCTGAACAAAAACAGAAAAAAAGAGAGGGAAAAATCCAGCCCTGATACCATGCAAGTAAAGAGAATTATTTCTGTATTAACTTAATAATAGACTTTACATGTTTCCTTCTTATAGGAAATACAAAAAAAGAAATCAGACACTAATTAACTATAGAAATATGACTTTCCTAGTTTACAGAATGACTACTCTATATTTACAAAAATAAAAAAGCTAACAAATCATTAAGGATCCAAAAATATGGCAGCTGAATCCCTAAATGTCTCAACCAAATCTTCCTATTTTCCAACAGCACTCTTGTCCTCTTTTCTGGCCTTAGCCACCAATATTTTATACTAAGCTACATTCACCACTATCACGTCCACTCTGACCACCACTGCTACTGCAATAGGGTTGTTGCCACGGTTAATGCCATTGTGACGGTCGTCAGTGATATCTCTGCCTTTTGCTATATTATTTTTGGTCCATCACTAATGCTGTCTCTACCGTGATTTCACCACCTCTGCTTCTGCTTCTATCTGTTTTTAACTGCAACTAAGTGCAGTTCACTACTAGGTTACTGTTATATATCAAGATGCTTATAGTGTTTTATATTGCTTAGTTTGTACTTGGAAAGCATTGTGATAATTTTCTGCACTGGTGCTTTTGTTTTAGTTTGCCTCTCCTTTGAATTGTTTAATTGTCTTTTCTTCTTGTTGATGTTTGGTGTTGTAGCCATACGTCCGTTTAGGTACATTTATTAATTCTGTGAAAATACTTCTGTTCAGTTGATATTGGCTACAAATATTGCTGAAACATCTGTGACCATACCTGGAATCAAGTATGTTGTAGATCCTGGATTTGTAAAAGCACGTTCCTATGATCCGGTCAAAGGGATGGAGTCATTGATCATTGTTCCAATCTCAAAAGCACAGGCTCTTCAAAGAAGGTAAGTGTATTTGATGGATTAACATTGGCAAATGTTATTCTAGAAGATTTGAGTAAGTTTTGAAGTGCTAGTAGGTTAGGGCCAACCTGTGGACAATATGGGGTCTGATGTCTAATATATAGTCTATCACAATAGTTAAGGAATGGAGTTCCTTGGTTGAATAGTTCAAGTTTTCTTCTGTCAATAGCTTGTGAGATATTTATCTTCGTTGTATTTTTTGCTAACAAAAGTTTAATTTTAAGTTAATGCCTTGAACTTTCAGAGACTAGTTGCTTACTTGCTGCTGCAAATTATCTTAATTTGTTGTGTGTTTCTATATGACTGCATGATTTGTGTTTCTCTTTCTTATACATTTATGTATTTATTAGCATGGGAGATTGAATAAAAAGATAATATTTAATCAATTAAATATATATATGTGCTTTCACGGTTTCTGTTTGCTTTACAAGATTGTTTACAAAAGAATTTAAAACTCTACTTATAGTAATGATCCAAAATCAGCTGGCAATGGCCGAGCCACATAGGTTCAGGAGGGGACCAATGGCTCCCCTTGGCCTCATAAAAATTTAAGAGAAAAGGGCATGTGTACTTATATTTAATTTTGATAATTATATTATACATTGATTACCCTGATTCTTTGTTTTATATACCATGGCCCCTGGAATGCAAATTTCTCATTTTCCCTGTCAGCTTTGTACACCCATAGATATTTGAGGTCATGTTAATGGATGATAATCCAAGATGATTATTGATCTCTTACTGCAGTGGACGCGCAGGGCGTGAAGGACCGGGGAAGTGCTTCCGTCTCTACCCTGAGAGTGAATTTGATAAACTTGATGATTCAACAAAACCAGAGATCAAGCGTTGCAACCTCTCAAATGTCATTTTGCAGCTCAAAGCTCTGGGAGTTGATGATATCATTGGGTTTGAATTCATGGAAAAACCATCAAGGTGAACAAACTTGGAGGATTTCCCTGGTTCAACATTGTGCTCTATTTTTTTTTTTTTTTTGTTTGCATTCTTGCTTAGTCCTTGTTATTGAATGATTTGCTTTCTTCTTGCCTTGTAGTACCTCCAAGTGTCCCTAATTCAGAATCCTACCTGACTATGATACAAAAAATCTGAAGGAAGTTTAAATGCTCATTTTTATTTTGCTTTCTACAATCATCAATTTTAAGTTTGGTTCGTTGATATTCACTTTGAAATAAATTTAATGTGTTTGAGCTTGGTTTGAGAAGTACATGAAGGGTTTGGGCTTTGTTCAAGCTTGGCTTCTGTAAACAAAGGAGTCTAACTCATGATCAAGCTACTCACAAGGTCAAATTATTTTGTTTCTTCAAGCATTAGGCTTGCTTGTAAGCATAGATTAGTTGTTTACATATTCAGTGGGGGAGTTTGTGTTACAGAGCCTAAATGAAATGATCTTAAGACTAGTTGAACCTGGCTCGTTTGTTAAAGGAGCCTCGATATTAGATAGAGTTGAGCATATTTGTCTATTAAATAGAACAAATGATGCATTTGTGAACCCAAGTTTCTAACTTCATTTGCAGACTATTAGAAGTGCATCTAAAATTTCAAGAATGAATTTAATGTCAGTTTGCTTGTTCAGTTCTTCAACCTGTTTACAGTTGGACTGAATTTGGGCTAGCAGGAAATTGGACTGTAAGAATAAGAATGCCAAAACATTGTTGTTTCTATTTCTGGATCTGTGATAGTTGGCTACAAATATGTCAATAATTTGGCATGGGATAATTGACTTGATAAATGTTCATCATCTTTAATTTGTATTGTTTTAATTCTGGGTAGTTTTTTTATCTATTATCAGTTCATGAGCAAGAAACGTGTCTTTACATGAGTTATCACACGCTTGAACAGGGCATCCATCATCAAATCATTGGAGCAGTTGTTCTTGTTAGGTGCTTTAACAGATGACTGTAAGCTGTCTGATCCAGTTGGGTATCAAATGGCTCGGCTTCCCTTAGACCCCATTTATGCCAAAGCTCTCATTGTAGCTAGTCAGTTCAACTGCTTGGAAGAGATGCTGATAACTGTTGCAATGCTCTCTGTGGAATCTATCTTTTATGCCCCTCGGGAGAAGCTAGAAGAGGTATGCATATATCCATTACTAATGCTAACTGCTTATATTTTGCTTTTGTAGGTCTCATAGACAGACACTAAAATTACAGTACTCAGCAAGTTTGTTACCAAATAGCATTGTGTGTGATGATAAGTTATGTAACCAAAAAAGGGATTTTTACACCTTTTGTATGGTTTATTTTGCCAAGCAATCAGATTTGATGGGTATAAGTGATTTTAATGAGACAGGATAGTAACATCCTTTGATGGAAATGTATAGAAGTTCAGTACCTCAATCAGCCATTGACTTACAAGTTTAGGTAATTATTAGGAGCATAAAACTTGGGCTATTTCTTGAAATTGTCTTGGCAACTTGAGTAATATGGGAAATTTTTGTTCTGTTATTGTGCATTTTCTTAGTTTCTACTGATCACATCTTATCATAGAGAGCTTAATTTTTTAATGTGATGTATATGGACTCTTCTTTATTTTCTTGTGATGGTACCATGCTTCTTTTCTTGGTAATACTCCTAGTGAAAATGCTGCAAATTATCTTGTTTTGGCAGGCAAGAAATGCAATGAAATGCTTTGCTAGTCCAGACGGAGACCATCTCACTCTGATTAATGTATATCGAGCTTCTGATGAGTTCTTGGAGAAGAGAAAGATGGAAATTAGTAAAGAAAAAAGTGAAAAAATTATGAGAAAATGGTGCAAGGAAAATTTTATTAACAGCCGTTCTTTGAGGCATGCTCGTGATATTCACAGGTTGGCCTTGTATTTTTTTCTCTTTCAGGTGATTTTGAATGTAAGATACATATGAATTTAATACATGCATTCTTACACTTGCCGGTTGATTTGCTGCAGTCAAATTCGAGGACATGTTGAACAAATGGGTCTTCGTATTTCTTCTTGTGGAGAAGACATGCTTCAGTTCCGCAGATGTCTTGCCGCTTCCTTCTTCCTCAATGCAGCTTTGAAGCAGCCTGAGGGAACATACAGGTATTGATTTCATCACGTGTTTTGATATTCATTTGGGAGATACTTTTGTTGTTCGCCTGTTGTTTATACTTATTCTGAAGGACAACTTTTATCAATAATAAGGATTTTTTTAAAATATTTTAGGTTGATAGCCTTTAGTTAATTTTCTTATACGATCCTCTTATGTTACAAATATTGTGAACTATTTCAATTTCTTCAGTAACCCTGCAATAAGTCTTCTCTCATTTGTGCAACGAATTGGCAGGGCTTTGGCAAGTGGTCAGGCAGTGCAGATTCATCCTTCTTCTGTCTTATTTCGAGCAAAACCAGAGTGCATAGTATTCAATGAACTACTCCAAACAAATCACAAGTATATCCGCAACATAACTAGAATTGACTACTTATGGTTGACTGAGTTGGCTCCGCAATATTATACCATGCAGAATTAAATATTCCATTCTGAACACTAATAGGTAATATCTTTTACTGTTCATTTATGTATGCTTGATTGTGCTGTGTGTGGTCGTAGTTGATTCAAGATTGAGTGTCATCAATTCTCCTTTTGTGTTTCCTTATAATGCTGCTGCTGCTCCTGCTCTATTCAGATATAATAAGATGAGTGTCATTTCTCTTTTAGAGTAGTTTGTATAGAGAGTATAATGCACGACTTCTGATCATTTGAAGTAAGTTTTGTCCCAAATGCTATAGTAGAAACTGAACCCATGTGCTTTTGTGAATACAGACGTAGGCATGGCTAAGGTGCTTTCATCTTTGCACAACAAGGTTTATATAGAAAATTGGTTGGACTGTTATATTCTTACTAATTGCACCAAGCTTGATCTTTATTTTGAATGGGGCTTACCAAACTGTCTCCTTGGTTGAAACCTTCGTTTGGATGTTTATTTATGTATATCCAAATTGTGAATTCTTGACATCTCTACTGTGACGATGCAGCTTGATGTCCCATTTTCTATCTTGGAACATCAAAGTGGAAACAAGAGGACTGGTGTTCTTCTGGTGAAACCTATTTGGAAGGGAAAACTCAAAGTGAAGTGCATTCCTTGGACTAATGTTTTGAAAATGCTGCAGAGGGAGTAGTCAAAGCTTGCAGAGCTTCTATATACCCTCCCAGCCACTGGTTCTGGCTATATGTTATAGAAGAACTTCATTGGAGCCTCCTATATTCTCCATGGAATTTGGTGGCTGCAACATTAATGGTCGTGCTTCAGATTTTGCCTTAAGGTTAAGAGATACTACTTTTGTACTAAGTTCTAGTTGCAGCTCTCACAAGTAGTTGGTTTGAAAAATTTGTGTAGAGAATTCAGGATCTTTATGGGTGAGGATGGAGCTGTGATGGGTTTGTCAATATACAGTTACACCCATTTTTAAGAGGTGTACAAGAATAAGTTTTTATCCTTTGTTCTGTTTTAATTCCAATTATTTAAATCTTGATAATGATCAACATGTGAAACTGTTGAACTATGTAAAGCTGCAAGTTTTGTTGAATTTCAGCTTCTGTAAAATATCTTGTACTCGGCACTTATTTTTTGAATTTCTTCCAACGTCAGAATTGCCTGCCTGCTGGTTCACTTGATTTTAATTCGTGGATGCCAGGAAATAGTTGACAAATCCCATTAAGATTGAGTATCATATTGTTGTCGTTCTCTTACAAATGTGTACCTCACGTTTACCTAAAATTTTCCTTCTCAACGCTAATGGAAGTCTTTAAAATTTTCAGGTGAACATTGATCTGCCTAACTAAGGTCAATCAAATGGCCAATCAAATGGCATTTGAGACATTTTCATCAAAACTGCTCTCTATAACTAAGACATTGCTCTCACTTTGAACAATAAATGCCAAGTCCTGCCGCCATTTCTTGGCCAGTTAAAGATTACTTCCCGGGACAACAAATGGTAACTCTTGCTCCCTCTCACTCTCGTTCTCAACCTTTGGTTCATTCTTTTTGATTTTCAAACAAGAAAACTCTGTGTAGTAATGTTGAGAAAGCTATGCTTACAAGGAACAACTCATCCAAGGTAGGGGCTGATTCAATTGAATTATAGCTCATAAATGACAAGGATAGAATCAATTAAAAGCATCAGCACAACAATTTTTTGTATGAGAATATTTGACAGCATAGTAGAGTAAGGACATATCAAAAACTAACTTTGTCCTCTTACTATTTTATCTCTATCTAACACTAGTTTTTAGCCTTAACTCAGTGTGTGTGTGTGTGTGTGTATATATATATATATACATACACACACACACACTTTTCTCGGCTCTATAATTCATTCATCATACAGTAAATCAATACAATAGAAATTCTTCATATTGTCGGTTGCTATTCATTTCTTTCAACTTGGTATCAGAGCCAAGGTTGAAAAGTCATGGACAACACCAATATGCTACAAGAATCCTTTCTTGGCACTGCAAATTCATCTTCATCTGCACCACTTAGCCAATACACAAGTTTGACCTTTGTTGTGCCAGTGAAACTTGACAGGCAGAATTTTCTGATATGAAAAGTATAAGTTCTGCCAACGATAAGAGGAAATGATTTAGAGGGTTTCATTGATGGAACAAAAACTCCACCAAGCAGACACATAGTTGTGGTTGATGAATCATCTCAAACATCAACTTTGGTTGAAAATCAAGCTTTTTTGTAGTGGAGAAAGCATGACCAACTACTATTGAGCTAGCTATTATCAACCATGAGTGAATCAATTTTGGTAACACAAACAAATTGTGTCACTTCACAAGAGCTGTGGAATGTAGTGGAAAATATGTTTTCTTCTCAATCACATACTCGAGTGCTTCATCTCAAAAGTTAAATCCAATCAACTCTGAAAGGTTCAATGTCAATCAATGACTTCTACAATAAAATGAAGGGTTTAGTAGATGCTCTTACAATAGCAGGAAAACTAGTTTCTAATAAAGAATTAATTGAGTACCTTCTTGCTGGTTTGCCTCAAGAATTTGGTGCTATTGTTGTTAACTCTTAAATATGTCTATGCTCAACTATTAACTTTTGACAACAGGCTTGAACATCACAATGGTGTTATAAATTCGAATGCATAAGTGAATCTATCCTCTAAGACAGGCAACAATAATTGGAACAAGAAACAAGGAAGAGTAAGAGCACAATACCTTTCAGCCAACAAGGGAAGGTTAGGACAAGGCAAAAGCCGTGGCAGAATCTTAGCAGAAAGAGGAACACTTAAGGTAACTTGTCAGATTTGCAATAAGAATGGTCACTCAACATCATCATGTTGGCACAGGTTCGATCAAGACGATGATGACAAAGAGAGGACCAATCAGGGATAGAGCTCAGCCTATGTCACCACTCAAGAAGAAGGAAGTGATGAAGGATTGTATCTAGATTATGGTGCTATAAATCATGTTACTAGTGAGCTGAAAAATTTATCAGTCAAGTCAGAATACAAAGGTAAGGAATTCTTAACTATTGGTAATGGAAAAACTTTGAAAATCACACATATTGGTTACACTATTATACCTGTTTTTCTGAAATCTTGTGAACCACTGAAACTTAAAGATATTCTATTAGTTCCAAAAATAACCAAAAACCTTGTTAGTGTCTACTTATTGAAGATAATGATTTAACAATTGAATTTTGTAGTGGTATATGTGTCATTAAGGACAAGAGCCAAAAAACCTTGTTGGAAGGAGTGGGTAAGAGTGGACTATACCTGCTTAGGAACCCAAGGAAGATTGAGAGTCTAGTAGCTGTTAAGGAAAGAGTCATCAACAAAATTTTAAGGTCACCAGTTTTACTCTCTGCATGCAGTAGCATAATACCTAGGAATACAATAGAGTCTGTTCATAGAGTCCAAAAAGTGAATACAAATGTATTTGATCTCCTTCACAGAAAATTAGGACACCCAAGTGATAAGATAGTGAGGAACATCATAGTTTCTTGTAATCACTTGCCAAAAATTAATAAAAATCAGTCTTATAATTTTTGTTCAGCTTGTTAACTTGAAAAAAAATTATAGATTAAGTTTTAAATTCAATGAAAATAAAACAAGCAAACCTCTTGAAATCATATATACAAACTTAGGGGTCATGCCCCAATAGAATCAGATAATGAAAGCAAGTACTACCTGGATATACTAGATGACTTTTCAAGATATTGTTAGATCTTTCCTTTAAGAAATAAATCATAAACCACCCAAATTGTCACAGAATTCATTGAAAAGGTTAAGAGAATGCTAAATACAAAAGTCATAACCTTGCAAATAGATTTAAAAAATGAATTCAAACCTTTAAACCTTTTGTTCAGCAAGAAAGGAATAACCTTAAGATATACATATTCACACACTTCTCATAAAAATAAGAGAATTGAAAGAAAACACAAACACTTAGTGGAAACAGGTTTAACCTTATTAGCACAGAGTGGTTTACCTCTCAAAATGTGGTGGAATGCATTTGAAACAATTAATCATCTCATAAACAGAATGCCCTCACCAGTCACCAATTATATCTCACCTTATAAGAAATTATTTAATGAAATACCTGATTATTTATTTCTTAAAACTTTTGGGTGTACTTCATTCCCATATCCAAGACCTTACAATCAAAATAAATTAAGTTTTCATACTTCAAAGTGCATTTTTATATGTTACAATTAGAATAAAAAAGAATACAAGTGTTTAGATAAAACTGGGAAGGTATATGTGTCTAAGCACATAAACTTCAATGAAGAAGAGTTTCCACGCATAGCTGATCCAGATTTTCATTTAGATATAGATCATACAAGAAAAACATATGAAAAATAGCATACATAATTAATGTTAGTTCCCATACATCAGTATAACTCTCAGCAAGTTACAAGTATTATTCCATTTAAAGTCAATCCACTTTAAAGCCCACCAAACACGAATGAACTTGTCCAAAACACCTCAAATGAAACTTTAAATATCTTACTAGCAAACTAGTCAATAAACACAAGCATAAGTTCATTAAGAAATGCTCCAATAAATCCAGAATAGCATGAAGTATTTTACTTGCAAAATTAGAATATCCATCCAATGATTACTAGATTAAAGGCAGGAATATATAAACCAAAAATTTATATGTCATTAACAAAACAAAAGGAAATAGAAGAAGTGCCGAGACAACTTAAGAAGCCTTCAAACATGAACACTGGAAGAAAGCGATGAATGAAAAGTTTGAGGCATTGGTTCAAAATTAGACCTGGACCTTAGTTCCTTCAAGACCAGAAATGAAGGTAGTCGATAGCATATGGGTATACAAGGTCAAATACAATCCAAATGGTTCAGTAGCCAGGCACAAAGCAAGATTAGTCGCCAAGGGGTATTATCAAACCTCATAAGTAGACTATACTGAAACCTTTAGTCTTGTGGTTAAAGCATTAATTATAAGGATAATTTTTAGTTTAACAATGAATCAAGGCTGGGACATCAAGCAGATGGATGTCAATAATGCCTTCTTGAATGGAGTTCTTGGTGAAGAAGTATATATGTAGCAGCCAGAGGTTTTTGAAGACTCAACCAGAGGCACTTTTGTATGTAAGCTAAAGAAAGTTAACTATGGATTAAAACAGTCACCTAGAGTCTGGTTTGAAAGACTTAAATTAGCATTGTTACAATAGGAATTTATAAATTTAAAGTCCAATGCTTTCATGTTTGTTTCGCATGAGAACAAGAAACTGATCATAGTTCTAGTATATGTTGATGATATACTAGTAACAGGAAATAATGATTTAGAGATCAAGTCAGTCATAAATAGATTGAGTAATACATTCTCTTTCAAAATTTTGTGCTCATTAAACTATTTCCTCAAAATAAAAGTGAAAATGAATGAAAATAGAATGATTCTGAAGCAATTAAAGTACATATTAGATCTGCTCAAGAAAACTAGAATGTTGAATTGCAACTCAAGCCCGACGCCAATGAGTCAAAGTTTAAAACTGACAAGTGAAGATGGAAGTAACTTCAGAAATATTACCCTGTTTAGAAGCATAATAGGTGCATTACAATATGTAACTTTAACAAGACCCGAGATCACTTTTAGTGTGAATAAGCTCAGTCAATACCTGGGAAATCCAAAGCTAATTCATTAGAATTGTTGCAAAAGAATTATGAGGTATTTAAAAGGCATCATTGATTATGGATTACTCTACCAACTAGGGAAGCCTATTGATTTGGTTAGATACTCAGATGCAAGCTGGGTAAGTGACTTGGATGACAAAATCTGTAACAGGTTATGCCATCATGTTCTGTGGAAATGTGATGTCTTGGAGCTCAAAGAAGTAAAGAGCAGTAGCTAGATCAAGCAATAAATTAAAGTATAGGGTTCTCGCTCAAACTAGTACAGAGATGGCTTGGATGAACTCACTAATCAAAGAGTTAAAGTTGAAATTAAGTCAAAAGCCAGTCATATGGTGTGATAATCTTGGGACAACATGTCTTGCTGCTAATCTAGTTTTTCACAGTCGAAATAAATAAATCGAAGTTGACATTCATTATATAAGAGAGCAAATTTCAAATGGAGAAATTGAAGTAAGACATTTGCATATAGAAGAATAAATTGCAGACATACTAACCAAGCCTTTTTGTAGAAGAAAAATTTAACTATTTCAGAAGCAAGCTAAATGTCATACATGATAGTTTAGCTTGAGAAGGGGTGTTGAGAAAGCTCTGCTTACAAGAAACAACTCATCCAAGACAGAGACTGATTCAATCGGATTATAGCTCACAAAAGACAAGGATAGAATCAATCAAAAGCATCGGCACAACAAATTTTTGTATAAGAATATTTGATAGCATAACAGAGCAAGGATATATCAAAAACTAACTTTGTCCTCTTACTATTTTGTCTCTATCTAACACTAGGGTTCAACCTCAGCTCAGTGTATATATATGTATATATATATATATATATATATGCTTTTCTCATCTCTGTAATTCACTCATTATACAATGAATCAATACAATAAAAATTCTTCATATTGTTGGTTACTATTCACTTCTTTCAACTAGTAATATAATATATTATGTGCATTCTGCAAGGCGATCTCTCTTATATATTTTATTTTCGAAATCTTGCTTGTTTATTATCTAGTCACCACCCTTGGCCAAACTTTGGGCTCTTTTTGGTTATTCAACTGGAAGTTTAGTGGACGTTTTAAAAGTTTAGGCAGCTATATATTACAGAGACCTGTTAGCTAAGTGGACATGTCCTAATATTTGGAAAGAATCAGTGCAAAATTCAGCTTTTGTCTCATGTAAGTTGTGCTCTTCGCCCTTCCCTCTCCAAACCAGAGTGCTCTTGATAAGTTCTTCCAACAGGTGAATTTGTGCTCTATTCTCCACTCTTGAAATGGAAAGAAGATCAATCAATATCTTTAGTTGACTTTTGCAGTTGTGAGAAATGGAACCTTTGCCTTATGATTCAATCTCCATGCATTCATCTCCTAGTAGATGAATTGGGATAACTAACAAAGTGCATTATGCCTCTTGCAATGCATTAATGATGAAAACGAGTATCTCAATTTTGTTTGTTTTTGCTTCTTAGTCTGATGCGTTATGGAACTTCGTTTGCCTGTACACTGATAATATTTCAGATGGGCTCAAATGATCTAATGCACCAAGCTCTAATATTTTTATATGCAAATGGGAAGGATAATCCTCCGACATCTATTGATCTTAACAGAACATTGTTGAGAGACTACTTGTTTAATCGAAGTTCGGCTAAGGTATGTGTGTGTGTGTATTTCCAGTGGTTGACAATGTGCTAAAGAAGACATTCCTTTATTCGATATTGAAAATGCTACTCACTGGCTGGCCTTTCTTGTCCAGGATCTTGCGTTGGCATCATTATCAATAAGACCAATCCCATTTGCACCAATTTTAGAGAAGCTTTCTCTTTCGGACAAGAACTACGGTTCTGTTCGTCGGTTTTATATGAAAACTCAGAAGGATTTTGCCATTCCTGTCTCTTTACAGGAGGCCATGATAAACTCAAATCCCCCAGAAGAGGTTTTCCAGCTTAAAGGCTCTGATCATGCACCTTTTGTATCAAAGCCACAAGCCCTACACAAGATATTCGTAGAGATATCTCAGATTCCACCCACACAAGAAGTCTAAATTCCTCGTTTACAAGAGACCCTTCTGAACTGGAATCTACAAAAATTCTTCACAAACCAGTAGGGTGAATATCAATACTTGATAAATAAGAAGCATCATCATCCATGTGCTTGGAGTGCAGATTGTCAAGAATTAAAACCAATTATAATTCAAGCTGGAATCTGGATCATGTGCATGCATATCTGGTTGCATCTTTCTGTCGCCAAGAATGTAATTGTATTTGTATGTAGTATGCATATGGCAGAAATGTGCCAAGACATCATTTACTAGCCTGTGGTTAACTTCACAAGTTACGTATCGTTTTCCGTTTAAGTCCAAACCAATGTTTCACAGCGAGCCTCTTTGCTTTGTATGTCTCCACTCTTTAATGGAACAATAACATTTGGATCCCTGAATTTTAGCAAGATTATAAGTATGGACATAATTTATATCTTTTTTTTTTTTAGTTCACATAAATTTTTATTATCATTATTCTTACTATTTTAAATAAATGTAAACAAAATCCCTCCCAAATTCTGGTTCGAACATAATTCAAATCTCAAATCTATTATATCACCAAAAGAAACTTTACCAATTAAAAAAAACAGCACTCATAAATTCTTGCCATCAAATTTCATTGAGAAATCCTTAATAAATTTAATTATTTGACTAATATACTCTTAAAATCTTTGGAGTAAATAAGTTCTTAGGTAAATTAATTTCAAGGATATTATAGTTGAATCATTAATTTTATAGACTTCTGTTCAGCAAAACTTTCGGCAAGTACTCATATGCAAAAAACTATAAATTATGTTCTTTTTTGTAATTTTGTAAAAAAATTAACTATTATTATTATTATTACTATTTTATTTAATTTGTAGTGTGATTAAGACAATATTTTATCCCATTTAATTTCGTTCACGAGCATTAATGTGTTGTAATTTTGCCACTAAGTTATGTTGATAGTTGTTTGAAAGGTATATGAAATTTTTGTTAAAGGTTTATTCTTTTTTTATTTTAAAATAATTTTTAAATTTAAAAAAATTATGATATTCTAAGAGGTCAAAGATTTTTTAAATTATTATAATTACAATAAAACAAAATTAATAATTATCAAACATAAATACAAAGAAATATTAATTGTCAAGTAAACATGAGTGTTGGGCTTATTAATCTTTTATTAAACTTAAATCATTTACATCATATGAATCTGGTAACAAAAAAAAAAAAAAAAACCTAACCTAAATAGAGTGTACTACATAAATAACAAAAGCCTTCACTTGATTGCTTCTTTATATAAAAGTAAAGAAACAAATAAAACCACCTTACCTTTGATGCCAAGAATAAAATCTTTTGAGGTAATTTGACTTCCAAGTTACCTATCTCACCTCTTCAAAGTTGAAACCCATGTTTAATAAGACATGCGCAAGGCACCAGGTCACATGGAGACACATGATACCTAGAGGCTGAAGACTAATAATTATACTCTCATTCTAATATATTTTTTATATTTAATTTAAATAAATATTATATATATATAAAAAAATTAATAATAAATAAATTATTTATTATTAATTATATCAAATATAAATGTTGATTTAAAAATAAATAATTAATAGAGAATCTTGATTCAGGGGAGGAGGATGGTTGAAAAAGAGTTGCTACCAAAGTAGAGGTGAAATTGACAACACTTTGTGTGTGTGTTTTTGTGAAGTTTGTTTGTTGTCTTTCCCCGTTGCCTACATACAAAAGGTCCCTATTGCTCCAATCAACCCCTCCATTTTATGGGTCGTGTTCTCCATCTTTATCATCCAAAGAATCACGATTAAAGATATAAGATTGGTGAGGGATGGATTGATTGATTATATGTTTATTATTTATTATTTATTCTAATTAATTATTTTTTATTTTATTTATTTAATACTATAAAGGGCTTTTTAATACATTACTAATTCATATAATTTTATTGAAAATTAATTGATTAAAAAAAAAAAGAAAAAGAGGGTGATGTAATAAATATTCTTACTAATATATATTCATGCACGTGCAATGAAATGCCAGCCAGCTCTCCTTATCTACCCTTACAAGGTAAGCTACACTTTCCACTCCCATTTTTTCTTCTTCCAATTGCTGTTCCTTCAATGATGAGCGAATTACCTACAGAAACAAATAACGGAAAATCTGGAAGAATCAAAATCAATCCTGGACAAATCACATTCGTTTATTTTGATAGTGGCTGGCAGTCACTGTCTAGCTACCTTTATAATATCGCTTTCCTCCACTCGCTCTTTCTGCTCCAGATCTGATCCGAACACCAAGGTGAATTCTTCTTCTTTTCTTCTGCTTTTCTTACTGTAAATTTCTCATTTTCATGCTTCTCTGATTGATAGCTGGTAATTACTTGCTTGTATCCAAGATCTGTTTGGTAGTTATTCTCTACTGTTACCGCATTTTTTTCCTTTTGTTTTTTTTTTTTGGGAATCTGATGGTTGTTTGGTTTTGATTTTGTGTATATTTTCGAATTTATTTATTTATTCATTTTCATGGATTTGTATGTTGAAGTTCGAGTAATGGGGAAAATGTTATTGCTTTTGCTTTATTCATATTTTTTTCATTTAGTGCATACTTGTTTGTTGTTGGATCTTTTTTATACTTGGCAATCCATAATGGGATGGGAGTTGCAGTGAAACACGTGGGGTTATGGGTGGTGATTGAAAGTTTATGCAAAGGTGTTACTTGGGGTTCTGTTTGCTTTAACAGAAAGTGTCAGTGTATAATCGATTTGTCATTAGTTTAATAGTGTTTATTAAATAGTGGGCTGTGATGGAAAATGATTAACTTCATCGTTTAGGTTTATGGTGAGAAGAACCTCATGATAGGAAAGGGATAAAGATGCTAGGATGTTAATTATTTGGGATGCTTAAAAGTCATTTGGACCCCCAGTTACAGAGTTTGAGCGTCATGATAGTTTTAGAGTCAATTTCTTTAATTTCTTTCTCTTTCTGTTGACGCACAAGCTCAAAAAAAGTTTTTTCTTCTGCTTAATAGAAGATCTTTGTGATCATTTTTGATCTGGCTGTCTGTAAGAAGCTTTGTTTTGATTCTACTGTTTGATTTCTTAATCTTCCCTTAAGAAAGGGTGCAGAGTTTCTCATCTTGCAAGTTAACATGGGTCGTGGAGTTAGCAGTGGTGGTGGGCAGAGTTCATTGGGATATTTGTTTGGCAGTGGAGAGGCACCAAAACCAGCTACAAAAGAAGGGCAAGCTGTAAATAACAATACTCCCTCCAAACCTGCCGCTGCTCCTAAACCAGTAGATGTTACCAAACAGATTCCTGCTGGTATCAACAGTACTTCATCAAACAACTACATGCGGGCAGATGGTCAGAACACTGGCAACTTCATCACGGTGTGATTCCTGTCATAGTAGCTTTGTTGTCTTCCTTTTGCTTATTCTGTGGTGTTTGTAACAGTCGTCTGTACTCTGGATTTAGGCTTGTATAGTTTCCTCGGGTTAATGACATCTTTGATTTTCTTGACAAATAAATGACTAATAGGTTAATCAACAAGAGTTCAAGCTTTGCGAACTTGTTTGTTTGTCTTGAGTGTTCTAAATGAATTATTTGGCCTTCCTTGGCAATTTGATAGAGCTGTTGTCTCAAGAGTGATGCATAACATCGTTGTCTAAAATATTATGTTTTACTTAGATCTCTGGTGGCCTGGAGGACCTTTGTCTTTTTTAGGTATTTAGATTTTTAGCAGTTTGAACTGTGATTTTCATTAATAAGCAACAAGCTTTGTTTCAAATTGCATGTTGAAGTTAGATCTTTGATTTAAATGTATTTGTTACATGAGAATAAAGCTGCAACTATTAATCATTTTAGGAAACCCAATGCATACCACCATGGTTCATAGAAATCCAATATGCCCAATATCAGTGGCAGTGTATATTGAGGCTGAAAAATGCAGTTGGCAGAAGTTGATCACTTTATAAAGTACTGTCTGAGATGACAAGCTCTAATATTTAGGGGAATAGTTAATTAAGAGAAGAACTGGACAACCTTGGGTCACAGTTGAATCAAGAAATGAGTATGTCAGCTCAGAACCTTGGGTCTGGACACTATTGATCTGTTTATGATGTGTTAACGCCTGTTTGACTTGTACAGGGACACTGGCAACTTGAAATTAGTTCAAACTCCTTTTAATGGTGGTTTTTAGAGTTTCGATGAGCCTCAACACAGGAAGGTTTGGGGCCTCTTAGCTATGTGAAAATCAAAATAAAACTTCCCAAAAGCATCTGTTATAATGGCAAGGAAACCGGATAATTTATTTTCCTTATTTCATACCATCTGAAGCTTTAGAATGCTGCATCTTTGATAGTCTATTTAGATTGCTTTAACTTGTTACAATTATGTCTACTGCATTCTAGATATATATCATTATGATAGCAATATTTCTGTTTTCTTTCAGGATCGGCCTTCAACCAAGGTCCATGCTGCTCCTGGTGGTGGATCTTCTCTGGGTTACCTCTTTGGTGGTGGCGGCGGCGGCAGTAACTGATATATGCCTTTATATCTTTGTATGAAGTATTGTTTGTGATTTTTGTGAAACCTGTAATTTGGAAGAGGCAATGCACTTATCGTTTGCATAAAACAGTTGAACTTGTTGGATATTGTGATGTAATATATCGGTGTTGTGTTGTTGTCTGCTTAATTCAATCAAAGAGTACTCCATTTTTTATGTATAAACTTGTGTTACAAGTTGATATTTGGTGATGCATAATCATTCACTGGTCTTTTGAGCAATACTTTGTTTAATGGAGAAGATTTTTTGTTTTTGCAATCTCTTACGCTTTATATGGATTATCGTCTTCATGTCTTGCTTGCTTAAAATACCTTCCTGCCATTGTCATTTTTGCGAGTTCTTATTTGAGAACTTTTCTCTTTATCTTTTTGGATCTGAAAGCTCCTGGGTAAATACTCTTGTGAAGGTCGGGCAGGCTATTCAAACATAACAAAATGTGGAAAAATGAGAATTAGTAAGGCCAGAAGTCTGTCATCAGTCTTGATAAATGGGTTAAATATTTTCCATTTCCCTATGCCAGTGCGCCTCTTCACCCACTGATAGTTAACATTTGCGATCGTGCAAACTTAAACTTGAAAAGAAAATGAAAATTCCTTGGGGTCCTAAAAGACATTTAACCCCGTATACACAAGTTCAAAAGATACCAACAAAACACACAAGCCTTCGGATTCTAGTAAGTACAGAGATTGTTGTCCTGGCTTATTAGCGGATATTAATGATCATTTGAAAGAATTTGGCTGATCTTAATAATAGGGGCAAATAAATTGCACCCCCCAAAAATAATTATCTATATTTTGCTTTATATCTTTGTCACGCTCACAAGTCCGGCTAGTGAGGCAAATATGGGGGCATTTATTTAGGCGCAGTTGGAGCAGGGTATCCTCACGAAAGTGCCTTTCATAATACACATGAGATCTGTGCACTTCGTACCAGCCTGGACGGCCCATGGAAAGTAGTGTTTGAAGAACAACGTCCTTTGCTTCCCATTAAATTTGGCAGTGCCCCTACAACTGATAGGAAGCACATTGGAAGGTACATTTGCTTGAACTCTATTACTTTGAGAGCAGACTCACCAATCAAAGTTAGTGGGAAGGTCAAAAAGGGTGCGCCAGAAATCATGCACCTCAGGAGCCCGCATGGCAACATGTGCTAGTTCGTCCGTGTCCATGAACCGCACTGGTGGCCAGGCCAATCACTGGAGAAAACTTCCTGGACCCCGTAAATCTTGCATAAGCAGCACCAAATGTGTTTGGTGGTAGATCCCATGCATGACCTATTTTTTCAGATATAACTCGTGGTTGCTCCAAGAGCACTGCCTGCAAAAATAGGAGAAATCCATTGATTATTTACAAAGTGAACCGGTCAGTCAATGTTGATTATCAACTTCAACAATACTACCAACTTCAACAATACACACACACACACACACATGCACGCATGCAAATAAAGAAAAATTTTAAAAATTATTGATAAATATAAAAATTTAAATAAAATTAAATAATAAGTGAATTGAAATGAGTTTCAATTAAATATGGAACATTGATTGAAATCATAAAATTTAGACATTTTTTTTGAAACAAAAGATTTTATTGAACGGAAAGATTGAAAGATTGAAGTATAAAGGATTTTGATTACAAAAGATGATTGTTTGCAATGGATTTGATGTTGCCTCCTAAGTGTGCTCTCAAAGGTTGTATTTGGTATCAGAATCAAATAGATTTTCAAAGGTGTTAAATATTTGGAAGGAATTATTTTATTCAATAGTTTTAGTGAGATATTAAGAGTTATTATTGTGCAAGTGTCGAAGAGTCAGAGAGGTAACAATGAGAACTGTTCATACGTTAGTAAGTTGGTATTCTAGGCAGTAAGGCCCGAAGGAGACATAAAACCGTTGGTAAGTCAGGTATTCCAGTAGTTTCTCTGATTTTAGATATTTGTGTTTTAAAATATTTGTATGATAGTAGTTCAAAATATTGATCTAGGATTATTGTTTAATTTAATTTCAATCATATCTTCTTCATTTAGAAAGTTTTTTTGTTCAAAATCCCAGAAAAACTCAAGAATTGTCAAATGTAGAAAACTTATAATTAAGATTACTAACTTTAGTCAAAAAATTAGTAGTGATACTTTACCCAATATTCCATATGATATCATCTATGAGTCAAGAGGATTTCTTAATTACAAATATGCTAAATCCATCGAAGAACATGAACAAACCCTTTCTCTTGAATATGAGTATGAGGATATTAGATTGCTTAATCCTACCTCAATCTAGATATACAAGGATGAAGGTTTCAACTACATCTATTATGGTCTCATTCAAATTGTTATTAAACCCCTCTTTAGGATAGGTTTAGATTTTCCAATCTTGCTTGTGCTTAAAGATAAAACTTTGCTCAAATTCGAAAATTTCATCTTAGGAGTTGTTCAAACCAATATATGTAACGGTTCTATCTATTTCAACCATGCTCCAAATTTCTTAGTTAATCTTTCTGATCCAACCATTTTAGATACTTTAGTGCTCAACATTCATACTCTAACATAAATAAATTTATCTAATATCGTTAAGGTTATATGCTTCTTTATAAGATATATTTTTATCAACTCATTTCTTAATTTGACCTTAGATATATGCTTAAATATGATTGTGGTAAAATAACTATGATTACAATTCACACTGAACAAGAAGATACCCCAACTTCAACATTTACTCTAAAATTGCTCCAATAGAATGAGATTACTATTTCAAAAGTTTGAAAACTTAGGAATCTCTAGGTTTCTAGAAATTTAGCTCAAAATAATTTCAAATAAGTTTCTGAAACTCTAAAATTGCTCAAATGGAATAAGATTACTATTTCAAAAGTTTAGAAACTTAAGAATCCTCAAGTTCTTAGAAATTTAGTACAAAATGATCTCCAATAAGTTTCCAAAATATAAGATGGCCATGTTTTCCTTATGTTCAATTCCTTTAGACAACAAAGACCATCTCCTTCAATAGCTGACTTCCAGATAGCTAAACCTTCTTTCTTAATCCTTTCTGCCTTATGACCCTACAAGGTTGATGAAGTAGAAACTTAAAGTGCTCATAGTTCTGTCAACTATTCCAACCCTATAATTGAACTAATTACCCATGTATCAGCCCCAGGTTCTCTAACTCTTTTTGATTTTCAATCTGTCAACATGATAATGAATGAAAATTTTCAAATAGACAAACGCTTCCTTTGTTAAGATTTCAACTCTATTGTTAATAAATCTAAAGTTCAATAGTTTTATACCAATTTTAATGATCAAAAGCGTGCTCAAATTAGGGAAGAATAGTATGAAGAAATGAATAGAGTTAAGGTCAATATTCCTTTCTTTACTTGATTTGAAATGGATTTGGATAATTACAATATCCATTATTGTTTCAAACATATTCATGTTCAAACTAATCAACTCAGGAAATGGGAAACCAACACCTATGGTCCAATTCAATTAGTGCATCCACCCTTAGAATCGCTCAATCACAAATTAGGTGAAATTAATATTCTAGCATCCTCATTTAAAATTGTTGACAACAAACTCAATATTAAGTGATGTCAAGAAGGTTTATGAACAAAACAATTTTCAGAATCAAATACTTTATACAATCTCTAACCAAATTAGTCGTATAGAAGACAAACTTGATATATTTCAACCCAAACAATTTAGTCAATTTCCTTCAAACATTTCACCTTTTTTGTTCAAACCATACAATTTATCTCAAATAAAACAAAAGTCAATTACCTTTTCAAAAGTTGAATTGTTAGATCAAATTAACAAATAGTTAGCCTGTTTGTTAGGACCTTCCAAATTCAATGTCAATACTATTGATGAATCCACTTATATTCATTTTGGTGACAATTAATCTATCCAAATAGATAGAGTTCAATGTTAGTCTATAGCCAAACTCAATTGAAAAAATGGTTCAACTAAGAATTATTATCCTAGACTCACTCTACTAGATCTTCAATATGAAGAACGCTCCAAATTTGTAAATACTCAATATATATGTGAAGTCATTTATAAATGAAATATAAATGATGAATCTGAGTATGAGATTATGAACTTACTCCGAGAGATGGATATGGTTACAATGGCTTACAAAACGCTTAAAAACAATTATCATACTGCTGCAAAGTATATTGTGGTAAGATTCACAGATTTCTTACGCTATTAGTGAGATAATAGTTGAAGTAGCCAAGCTCAAGATAATATCCTCACTTATGTGAAAAAATACCAAGTAGAAGACGATCAAGGTTTCATGCAAGACTATGAAAAGCAAAATGCCGTATAAGTACTTATTTATATTATAGGTATGCATTTTATCAGTATCCCTCAGGAAGAACTCTAAAACTCAAAAATAGTTTTAACTAACCTTAGATGTCCAACCTTAGGAGATTTTTGTTGATATAAAGATGTGTTTATTACATATATTCTAACGTCAAAACTGTAATGCGTCTTTTTGAAAAGAATGATTCATTTTAGGTTTGTCCAAATTCTTTAATGATAAGATTCTCAAAAAGTTAGTTGAATTCATAAGATAAAACTCCATTCCTTAGGATTCAATTACTTATGGTTAACTTTTTACATTTGTTAAAAAAAAAGTTTAACCTTTTGTCAAGAACAAAAAAAAAAAATGCAAGACTGATAGGTTTTTTTTTTTAATTAAACCATTGGTAGTTTTTGTCAACAATATAGATATGAGACTATCCAACCTCCATCCCGTAGGAAGAAATTCAAGCCTAAACAGATTTCTTACTACACCAAGCCTAGAAAGCAAAAAACTTATTTTCAGGATTAATAATATAAAAAGTCTAAAAAACATGCCAAGCCATACAAACCCACTAGGAAACAAAATATTGTTTGTTGGACTTATAAGAAATCAGGTCATACATCAATCGACTATAGAATCAAGACCAAGATCAATGAGATCTTTAAAGACCAAAATGATCTTCGATCCAAATTCACTCAACTCCTTTTTAGTGAGGATTCTAATCTTCAATTATCAGATTCTTTTGATGAGTTTATCCAATAAATTGATCAAACCATTAGTAATAGTGAATCAGTTTAAAGTTGCAATTGCTCTAAAGGCATTTGTAACTGTCCTCATCTCAACATAATCAATATGAACAAAATTGATAAACAATTTCTACTTTATATTATTAACAAAATAGATTATCCAAATTTCAAGCGAGATTATTTGTGCAACCTTAGGGATATCATTACCTAAGAACAACAAATCAGTGCTCTAAAATCTTTCAATCTCAATAAGATCATTGAGAAATATCCTACTTAAAACCTTTTCAAACATGTTACTACATGAGAACTTTAGAAAGAAGTTAAACTCCTCAAAAAACATATCAAAAACTTGAAACAACAGATTAATGATTAATAGTTGCAACAACTTCAAATCAATGTTAGATTAGAATTACTAAAAAACTCTAAATTTCAGCAAAACCTAATCATTGATCAAACTACTAATCAGCAAGCTGAATGCAGTTAGTACCTTTACCTTTGCCAAACTAGCCATTAGATGATGACAACTTTGTTCTACTTATCAATTGTATTAATTTTCAAAAATGATATATCAATATTTTTTTACATATAGGAAATAGTTTTTATCTCAATATTACTACATTAGTTGATTTTGGTGCATATCAAAACTGTATTAGAGAAGGTATCATTCCTACTTAATATTATGAAAAGGCTTTTGAATATCTTAGTACTGTCAATGGTTCAAATCTCAAAATTAGATATAAATTATCTAATGTTCAAATCTGTAACCAAAACTATTGTTTTAAGAATAGTTTCATTCTGGTTAAAAATCTTAATCAACATATTATCTTAGGAACTTTATTACTAACCCAAATCTATCCCTTCAATGTAGACAATAAAGAAATACATACTAAAGTGTTAGGCACCAAAGTCACATTCAAATTCATGTCTGCCATTAGTCAAAAAGACATTCATATTCATGTCTGCCATTAGTCAAAAAGACATTCATTTGCTCTAACAAAATTTTATAAGCTAACAAATCAACTTTATTCAATATAAGGAATCTCATGTACTAGCTTTACAAAAAGAAATCCATCATGCCAAGATAGAAAGCTAGCTCAAGAATTCACTCATTTAGACAAGAATTCACGAGACTCAATAACTTTTTCAAAAGTAAATATGCTTGGACCTACCCAATATTTTTTAGGAAAGAAAAAAACATATAGTTCAACTCCCCTATGAAAAATATTTTAATAAGAGAAAAATTCCAAACCAAGGTTAGGTTTTTAATTCATGAAATCTATTAAGGTACTATTTAACCCATTAATCATTCAATAAAATTTACTTCCAAATTTTCTGATGTAATCAAGGATAAAATTCAGTTATAAAGTTCTTAGAATCCCTTAATTACATAACTGAATTTTTTTCAAACATTAGGCAATTATGTTAACCTTTGTACAATAGGCTTCAAAAGAATTCACATGTTTGGTCTAGTAAACATACTCAAGTAGTTAAATTGATCAAAGATAAAGTCAAAATTATTCCATACTTAACCCTTCTTAATCCTAGTGTTAATCTCATTGTAAAGATAGATGCATCAAATATAGGATATGGTGGGATATTTAAACAAAAATTAGAAAGATAAATCAATGAATCAATAGTTAGATATTATTTAGGTATCTGGTTAGGTGCTCAAAAGAATTTCTCAACAATAAAAAAAAATTTGTTAATTATTTTATGCATAATAAAATTTCAAGATGATTTGTTCAACAAAATATTTTTTTTACGGATAGATTGCAAATTTGCAAAAGACATTTTGAAAAAAGATGTCAAAAATTTAGTTTCAAAATAAATCTTTACTAAATAGCAAACAATCTTTTCAAATTTTGATTTCTCAATTACCTTTATAAAAGGTGAGGAGAATTAACTTTTATATTATCTCACAAGAGAATTCTTACAAGGAAAGTAAGAGTAATCAAAAATTAAAGCAAGAGTGTTCAAACACTATGCCAGATAAAAAACAAAACTCACTACTATGCAATTAAATCTCAAAGAACAGGTAAAAAAATTTTTGTTCCGTTTTCTCAATTCTCCTCTCTTTCTTATTCAAATTCGCTCAAAATAGAGTCACCTACCCAACCTGAATTATCGACCTAAAAAAATACTCTTTAAACTTAAAATCAATGTACCACTCAAAACCTCAAATAGAGGACAAATCAACCATCCTTTGTAATCAAAATCTTCTGTACTTTAATTTTTCAATAAAATCTTCTATTTTCCAAAATATTTGTTCAATATTTATGCTTTGGATCAAATCTATTTACACAACCACATAATGCTTTGATCAACCTACAACTCAATTTTTCATCTTGTTTAATGACGATAATCACATTCTTACTTTCAAATTTTAAACTCCAATCTTTTATCTAAAAATTTAACTTATTCATCTTGTCCATCAAACTAATTTGGAAAGAGATCAAGAAGCTTTGTTTTTTAATTTTGAATATCAACATTCTAATTCAACCATTGTTCAATTTTATTCAAATTTTTACATTTATGAATAATTTTCAAAAGTTTTCTTTATTTGCATTTTCTCATGGGTTGTATTTGGGAGATCTAAGGCATAAATATTGAAAAAATATTTTTGAAAATAAAAGATTTTATTGAAAGATTGAAGGATTAAAGTACAGAGGATTTTGATTACAAATGATGGTTGATTTTGCCTTTAGTTTGCCTGTAAGGATTGATTTCACCTTCTTGAGCACTTCGACTTGAGTTATAATATATACAAACTAAAAGTAAATAATGATTAAGCATACATGATTATAATTGAATATTGGAGCAACTTTAACTTTTATTTTATCTAAAACATGATTGAAGTTTTTGACTAAGTGCTGAAAGGAGCTTCATCTTTTTGAGAATTGAATCCCAAGGAATGGAGCTTCCTCCTATGAATTCAACTAACTTTTTGAGAATCCTATTACTAAAGAATTTGGGTAAACTTAAAATGAATCTTTCTTTTCAGAAAGACGCATTACAGTCTTGACGTTGGAATATATGTGTAACAAATATATTTTTATACCAACGAAAATCTCCTAAGATTAAGCACCTAAAATTGGCCAAAACTATTTTTGAATTTTAAAGTTCTTCATAAAGGTTACCGATAAAATGCATACCTATAATATAGATAAGTATTTTTATAATATTTTATTTTTTATAGTCTTGCAGTAAACCTTGATCATCTTTTACTTGGTATTTTTTTCACTTTGTTGAAGATATTATCCTAAGCTATTGTCCTACCAATAGCGTAAGAAACTTGTGAATCTTGCGAAAATATACTTTACAGCAGTACGATCATTGTTTTTTAGAGCTTTGTAGGCTACTGTAGCCATACCTATCTCTTGGAGTAAATTCATAATCTTATACTTAGATCTATCATTTATATTCCATTCATAAATGAATTCACTTGTGTATTGAATATTTAGGAATTTGGAGCGTTCTTTGTATTGAAGATATGGTGGAGTAGGTATAGGATAATAATTCCTAGTTGAATTATTTTTACAATTGAGTTTGACTCTATATTGACATTGAACTCTATCTATTTGAATAGACTCATTGTTATTAGATTGAACATGGGTGGCTTTATCAATAGTACTGACATTGGATTTGGAAGGTCTTAGCAAACGGGCTAACTGTTTATTGATGTAATCTAACAATTCAACTTTTGGAAAAGTAATTGACTCTTGTTGTATTTGAGATAAATTGTATGGTTTGAACAAAAAAAGTAAAATATTTGAAGGAAATTGACTAGATTGTTTGGGTTGAAGGATATCAAATTTGTCTTCTATACGACTAACTTGGTTAGAGATTGTATGAAATATTTGACTCTAAAAATTATTTTGTTCATAAACCTTCTTGACATTACCTAATGTTGAAGGTTTAAAATTGAGTTTGTTATCAACAATTTTAAACGACATGCTGGAATACTAGTTTCACCTAATTTGAGGTTGAGTGATTCTAAGAGTTGATGCATTTATTGAACTGGATCATGGGTTTTGATTTTTGATTTTTTATTTTTTAAGTTGACTAGTTTGAACCTGAATCTGTTTGAAAGGATAATGGATATTATGATTATCCAAATATATTTTAAACCAAGTAAAGAAAGGAATATTGACCTTTAATCTATTCATTTATTCATACCAGTCTTCCCTAATTTAAGCATGTTTTTTATCATTGAAATTGGCAAAAAATCATTTAACTTTAGATTTATTGACAATAGAGTTGAAATCCAGATAAAAGAATGGTTTGTCTATTTGAAAATTTTCATTGATAATCATATTGACAGATTGAAAATAAAAAAGAGTTAGAGAATCTGGGGCTAACACATAGGTGACTAGTTCAGCTATAGAGTTGAAATAGTTGATAAAATTATGAGCATTTTGAGATTCTATTTCATCTACCTTATAAGGTCGTGAGGTAGAAGGAATTGAGAAAGAAGATCTAGCTGTCTGGAAATCAGCTATTAAAAGAAACAGTCTTAGTTGTCTAAAAGAATTGAAACTAAGTAAGACGTGACTATCTTCTATTTCAAAAACTTGTTTGAGATTATTTTAAACTAAATTTCTAAAGACTTAGGGATTCCTAAATTTTCAAACTTCTAAAATAACAATCTCATTTTATTGAAGCAATTTTAGAGTAAAAGTTAAGGCTGAGGTATCTTCTTTTTCAGTGTGAATTATAATCATGGTTGTTTCACCATGATCATCTTTGAGTGAACATTTAGGGTCAAATTGAAAAATGAGTTGACGAAAATATATCCTATAGAGTAGCATATAATCTTGAAGATGTTGGACAAATTTGTTTTCTAGAGTATGAATGTTAAGCACTAAATTGTCTAAAATAGTTGGATCAGAAAGATTGACTGAGAAATTTAAAACACAGTTAAAATAGATAGAATCGTTGTACATATTGGTTTGAACAACTTCTAAGATGAAATTTTCGAATTTGAGCAAAGTTTTATCTCTAAGTATAAGTAAGATTAGAAAATCTAAACCTATCGTAGAAAGGGATTTAATAGTAATTGGAATGAGACTATAATGGATGTAGTTGAAACCTTCATCTTTGTATCTCTAGATTGAGGTAGAATTGAGCAATCTAATCTCCTCATACTCATGTTGAAGAGAAAATGTCTGTTTATGTTTTTTGATGGACAAAATATTTCTACCAATTTTTTGACTAAAATTGGTGATTTTGATCATAAATTCTCTAGATTTGACAACTCTTAAATTTTTTGGGGATTTTGAACTAAAAAACTTTCTAAATGAAGAAGATATGGTTGAAACTAAATTGAACAACAATCCTAGGTCAATATTTTCAAACTACTATCATACAAATATTCTAAAACACAAATATATAAAATGAGAGAAGTTACTAGAACACCTGACTTACCAACGATCTTACTGCCTCTCTTGAGCCTTATTGTCTGAAATTTTGATTTACCGATGTACGAATAGCTCTCATTGTTACCGTTTTACCTCTTCAACACCTATAATCTAAAATACTTGCACAATAATAACTTTTAATATCTCATTAAAATTATTAAACAAAATAATTCCTTCCAAATATTCAATACATTTGAAAACCTATTTAACTCTTATACTAAAGACAAACAAGGAGATTAACAAATTGTTGAAAACTTTTAAAAAATTTTGAAAGTTATTAATAAATATGAAAATTTAAAAAAAATGATTGAATTGAAGAGTTGAGATTTTGAAAATTAATTGTATAGGATTGAAATAAAATTCTCTTAAATAAGGAATATTTAAGCATAAATATTTTTAAATCAAAAGATTTTATTGAATAGAAAGATTGATGTATAAAGGGTTGAAAGGTTTAATACAAATAATGGTTGATTTTGCTTTTAGTGTGCTCGCAAGGATTGATTTCACCTCCTTGAGCACTTTGGCTTAAGTTATAATATATACAAACTAAAGGTAAGTAATAATTGAGTTACATGATTATAATTGAATAATTGAGTAACTTTAACTTTTACTTTATCTTAACTATGATTAAAGTTTTTGACTAAGCGTTGAAAGGAACTTCGTCTTTGAGCATCTTTACTTTTTCACTAAAATATTTTTTTATCTTAACTTGATCATTGAGCATCTTTTTAGGTCCCTGTATTTCTCACTTGAACCACTTTTATCTTTAAACAATAATTTTCTTTTAGAAGTCAAAAGGGTCATGATTGATAAATATATTTGACATAAGGTTAAAGCCTATAAATAACTCTTCACTCTCATCTTTCATTTGCTTAACAAGTTCTTCAAACACTTTCGCATAAAAGTATTTTATTTTTTTCTTGTTATCTGTTGAGTAAAGAATTTTGAGTTTACTAGTTGGCATAGATGGAGAGGCTACACCAGTAGGCTGAGGATCCTTAGGAGGCGATATGAAAATCTCTTAAACTGTCTTACTTCAAGAAATAGGTATAACTGTTGTAACTTACAAAGCCCTTAAATATTCTGAGCATACTGTTGTAAAGTGTATTGTAACAAGATTCACAGGTTCCTTGCGCTATTGGTGGGACAATAGTTTAAGTAACCATAATCAAAATAATATTCTCAATCATGTAGAAATATCGAGTAAAAGATGATCGAGGTTTCATAAAATAATATAAAAAGCAAAATGCTACTGAAGTGCTTATCCATAGTCAACCTTTGTATAATAGGCTTAAAAAAAATCTACATGTTTAATCTAATAAACACACCCAGGTAGTTAGATTGATCAAGGATAAAGTAAAAATTATCTCATATTAGCCCCTTCTTAATCCTAATGCATATCTCACTGTGAAAACAAATACATCAAAAATAAAATATAGTGGAATACTCAAATAAAGATTAAATAAATCAACCAGTTAATCAATAGTTAATTACCATTCAGGTATTTGGTTAAATACTCAAAAGAATTATTTAATTATTTAAAAAAAAAACTTATCAATTGTTTTATACACAATAAAATTTCAAGATGATTTGTTTAACAAAACTTTTCTTTTGTGACATAATGGATTTCTTTTTGTAAAGTTAACACGTAAAATTCCTTATACTGAATAAGTAAATGAATATTTTTTTGACTAATGGTAAGCATGTATTTGAATATGACTTTGGTGCTTAATATCTCAATATGTATTCCTTTGTCATATACTTGAAATGGATAAATTTGAGTAAGGAACGAAATTTCTAGGATGATACTTTGACTAAAATTTTTTACTAGAATGAAATTATTTTTGAAACAATCGTTTTGATTACAAATTTGAGCATTGAACAATTTATATCTAACATTGAGGTTTGAACTATTGACACTACTAAGACATTCAAAAGTCTTTTTATAGTATTTAGAAGGATGATACCTTCTCTAATATAGTTTTGATTTGTACCAGAATTAACTAATGTAGTAGTATTAAGATGAAAACTATTTTCATATGCAACGAAATATTGACATACCATTTTTGGAAGTAAATTCTATTAATCAGTTGAACAAAACTATTATCATCTAAAGGTTGAAGTAAAGGTAAAAGTAGTTGACTGCTTTTAGCTCACTGATTTACAATTTGATCAAGAATTGGATTTTGCCAAGATTTATAGTTTTCCAATAACTCTAACCTAACATTGGTTTAAAGTTGCTACAACTGTTGATCATTAACCTGTTGTTTCAAGTATTTGATCTATCTTTTGAAGAGTTTTAACTTCTTCCTAAAATTCTTTCGTGGTAACTTATTTGAAAAAGTTTTAAGTAGGATATTTCTCAAAAATTTTATTGAGATTGAAAGATTTTGGGGCGCTGATTTATTATTTTTGGGTAATAATATTCTTAAGTTTACATAGATAATCTCGCTTAAGATTTGGATAATCTATTTTGTCAATAATATCAAGTAGGAATTGTTTATCAACTTTATTTCTAATGATCATGTTGAGATGAAGACAGTTATAAATGCTTTCAGAACAATTACAACTTTGAATTAATTTATTATCACTAGTGGTTTGATCTATTTGTTGAATGATCTCATCAAAAATATCTAATGATTAAATACTAGAATCCTCACTAAGAAGGAGTTGAGTAACTTTAGATTTAAGATCTTCTTAATCCTTGAAAATTTTATTGATTTTGGTTTTAGTTTGACAACTGGTTGATGTGTGGTCTAATTTCTTACAAGTTCAGCAAACAATATTCTTATTTTTGAACTTATAAGACTTTTGATACTTCTTGGGCTTTTGATAGAATTGATCACAAAATTGGGTTTTTTATGTCCTAAAGTTTGGTGTAGTAAGAAATTTGTTTAGACTTAAATTTCTTCCTATGCGATGGAAATTGGATATCTCATATCCATATTGTTGATAAAAACTACCAACAGTTTGACTGAAAGAAAATCTAGCAATTTGGCTTCTTTTTTTTTTTTTTGGTTCTTGACAAAGGGTTAAACCTTTTTTCTTTTACAAAGGCAAAGAGTTGACTATAAGTAATTGAATTCCATGGGATTAAATCTTCTCCTGTGAATTCAACTAATTTTTTGAGAACCTTATCACTAAAGAATTTGGACAAATTAAAAATAAATCTTTATTTTCAAAAAGACACGTTACAGTCTTGTCACAGGAATAGATGTGTAATAAATACATTTTTACATTCCATTCATAAATGGCTTTACCTGTATATTGAATACTTGTGAATTTTGAGCATTCTTCGTATTGAAAATCTGATGGAGTAGATTTAGGGTAATAATTCCTAGTTGAACTATTTTTCCAATTGAGTTTAAGTCTAAACTGGCATTGAACTCTATCTATTTAGATAGACTCATTATAATTATATTGAATATGATTTGTTTCAACTATCGTATTGACATTGGATTTTAAAGGTCTTGGCAAAATTGTCAATTTTTTGTTGATTTGATCTAAAAGATCAACTTTTTGAAAGGTAATTGATGCTTATGATTGAGATAATTTATACAATTTGAACAAAGGAAGTGAAATGTTTGAAGGAAATTAGTTTGACTATTTTGGTTGGAGATTATTAAGTTTGTCTTCCATACACCTAACTTAATTAGAGATTGTATAGAGAATTTAACTCTAAAAATTGTTTTGTTTATAAATTTTCTTGACATCACCTAAAGTTGAAAATTCAAAATTAGGTTTATTGTTAGCAATTTTGAACGAGGATGCTGAAATATTAGTTTCACCTAATTTGAGGTTGAGCGATTCTAAGAATGGATGCACTGGTTAAACTGGACCATGGGTTTTGATTTTTTATTTTCTGAGTTAACTAGTTTGGACCTGAATTTGTTTGAAAAGATAATGGATATCATAATTATCTAAATACATTTCAAACCAAGTAAAGAAATGAATATTGATTTTAAACCTATTCATTTTTTTATACTATTCTTCCTTAATTTAAGCACATTTTTTATCATTAAAATTGGCGTACAACCATTGAACTTTGAGTTGATTGACAACAGAATTAAAATCCTGTCTTAGGAAAAGTTTGTTTATTTGAAAATTTTTATTGATAATCATGTTAGTAGCTTGAAAATCAGAAAAAGTTGGATGTAACAATATTTAAGTAAAGAAATATAAAAGAGAAATTTTATAAATGCATTTGAAGAAAATTTAGTAAAAACAGATACTAGTAGCAAGAAAGGACAAAACCATCATTTCAAAAAAAATTTGATTAACTAAGCCAGATGTTAAAAATGTAAATTAGTATAATAGAGTATGTTAAAAGAAAAGATAAATTTTATGACCCTAAAAATGTCAAAATTACTATTTTAAACAAAAAGAGACAATTTTGCTGAAAATAACAAAATGATCATTACGCCAAAATTCGGAAAGACTCTGTCAAATTTCGATCACCCAGAACTCTTGTAAACGTTGCAAATAAGATATAAAAAAAGAAGAATCAAATTTAGATGTGAATTCCCCTAGAAATAATAAAAAAAAGACCAAAATGACCAATATTCTTTATTAAGGGTAAAACTGATAAATTAAAGTGAAAGAATCTAAAAATAGCTTAGGTAGTCTCATAATTTTCTTGAAAATTAAATGTAAGTTTTGAAAAATTATTGAGTAAGAGTGTAATTTTTAAAAATATTAAGTTAGATAAAACTTTTTGACTTTTCAAAATTGGATCAATTTATCTTCTTCCTTCTCTCACTTGCCAAACACTCTCCCTTCTCTCTTTCAAAGAATTTTCAATTTTTCAAAGCACAAATCTTCTATTTTTAGCTAGATTTTCATGTGTGATAAAAGAAAAATTTGAAAAGCATCCTACAAGCTTCAATTTGAGGTAATTTTCTTTTTGATTCACGGTAAAAATTATAAAAGTGTTAAAACTAATTTAAAGGAATGTATGAATGATTGTTTGAATAATGTGTTTTAGGTGTTTTTTAACTTAAATTTAGTGTAATTGTCATCAATTTTGAATTTGAGGTAATAACCCGAAACTCTACCTCGGTAATTTGTAAATTTTGTGAAATTGATGTATAATTTATAAAATTTATAAGAGAAAAACTTTGATTGATTATGCATATATATTAAGACACATTTGGCCACTGTTTATGGAACACTAAAATGCTTGATTTTAATGTGTTTTAATATGTTTAAATATGTTAGAAAATAAAAAAAAAATTGATAAAAATTGATTTGAATTGAATATGAACAATTTTCTTACAATATATCTCATAAAATTTTAAACTATTGTCACAATATAATATATCACATCAAAATTTAATGTATTTATTTAATAAAATATAAATAATTTTTTTATAATCTTTTAACAAATACAATATATACAATAAAGTAACTCTTCAAAGTTTACCTAACAAAAAAAAAAAAAATTTCAAATTCATCTATCTTTTGCTACTCCAATAAAGTCAAAAAAATAATATGTAAGTTAAAACTCCATAGATATTCACATATAATTGGAGGTAGTTTTGATGTGATATATTCTAAGAAGATTGTTCATATTTTATCCAAATTAATTCTTATTAATTTTTTTTAATTTCCTAACATATTTATACATATTTAAACAAATCAAAATACATCAAAATTAAACATTTAAGTACTGCATAAAAAATGACTAAATATGTCATAATATACATAAAATAATTTTTTTCTCTTTACATAATTTCATTCACTCCAATTTACTTCCCAAACATTCAATTTCATAAATTATGCATCAATTCCACAAAATTTTCAAATTACTAAATTATAGTTTTTAGTTTTTACCTCAAATTCAAAATTAATGACAATTACATCAAATTCAAGTTAAAAAACACCTAACACATATCATTTAAACAATTATTCATACATTTTTCAAATTGGTTTCAACTCTCTTACAACTTTCACCATAAATCAAAGAAAAAATTATCTCAAATTAAAACTTGCAAAATACTCTTCAATTTTTTCTTCTATCACAACACGAAAATCTAACTAAAAATAAAAAATTTGTCGTAAAAATTTGATAATTTTTTGAAAAAGAGAAAGGAGAATGTTAGGCAAATGATGATTTTGCCCAAAGATGAATTGATCTAATTTTGAAAAGTCAAAGAATTTTATGTAACTTAATATTTTTAAAAATTATACTTTTACCTAATAACTTTTTAAAATTTACATTTGACTTCCAAAAAAATTATAAAATTATCTAAGTTATTTTCAAATTTTTTCACTTTAATTCATCAATTTTAATCTTACTTTTTCTTCAAATTTCTTGTAAAAAATCATTTTATACCTAATAAAAAAAATTAGATATTTTGATCCATTTTTATCATTTTTAGAAAAATTCACATACAAATTCGATTCTACTTTTTCTTACATCTTATTTATAACATTTACAAGAATTCTAGGTGAATGAAATCGAACAAAATCCTTTTGACCTTTAACATAATACCCATTTCGTCATTTTCAACAAAATTGTTCATTTTCATCCAAAATTATCTATTTTCATCTAAAATAGTAATTTTGACATTTTTAAAGTTATAAAATATATATTTCTTTTTAATACACTCTATTATATTAATTTACATCGTTAACATCTAGGTTGGTTAATCAAAACTTTATTGAGATGATTTTGCCCAAACATATAATTCAATGTGAATATAATAGCGAACATATTTTTAAAGTTTCTCTTCTATATTTTTCTACTCCAATACTGTTACTATATCTACTTTAATGTGAATATAGTAACAAATTTAAGCTATACCTAAATTTGAGAATATTACAATTCCTCCCCCCTTATAGAAATTTCGTCCTCAAAATTTAGTGATAGAGTACCATATATCATTCACTTAGCATTTACTTCATTCTTACACATAAGTCATCTCTCACTTATATCTCTATCTATACTCAACTATAGTATCATTCATGCTTTAAATAGCCTAATTCATATTATAGTGGTTTATATGCACAAGATATGTAGGTTTTCATAAAATCATTTTTTTTCTTTCTTTTCTTTATCATTTAATTAGTCATGGATAGCATGACTTAGGATCATGACTATGATTTCACATATCATTATAATAAGATCTAGCCTATTGTCGCGAAACCAACTCGTGAACTTTGGATAAGGCCCAGCTTATGATAGCAAAAACCAACCCGTAACTCATGAATAGAAATAAGGCCCAACCTATGATCACTCAGACTAACCCATAATCCTCCATCTTAAAATTCTCATTTCTTTTGCCATACTTTTCCCAAAATCCATTTCATAAAACTTACTTTCATAAAATATGAATTTTGAAAATCAAAACATTTTCTTTGTCACACTTTTTACCTTATTCTAATTTTGCACTGCTTCCACTTTAACATGATCAATTGAAATATCTTCTTCAAACATTACATATTCTAGAAACTTTACTTCAATCATCTAAAACTTACATTTACTTCGCTTAGCATATAGTTGATGCTCCATCAACACCTGTAGAAAAGTTCTCAAGTGTTATTCATGTTCTTCTAGTATTTTTAAGTAAATCAAAATATCATTCACAAACACCATTACAAATTTATCAAAATATGAGTAAAAGACTTGGTGCATCAAATTCATAAACACTGCAGGTGTATATGTTAACACAAATTGTATTTTCACAAATTCAAAGTGCCGATATCTTATACGAAATGCAATTTTTAGAATATCTTTATCTCTAATCTTTAACTGGTAATAAACTAATCGAAGATCGATCTTTGAAAAATATTTGAAATCACATACCTAATCAAACAAGTCATTAATTCTAAGAAACAAATATTTGTTCTTTACCATCACCTGATTCAATTGTCTGTAGTTCATGCACAGTTTTAAGCTGCCATCCTTCTTCTTGGCAAACAAAACTGATGTATCTTATAAAGAGATACTAGGTCTTATAAACCCTTTATTCAGTAAATCCTATAACTACTCTTTTAACTTTCGCAATTATGCTAAAATCATTCTATAAAGTGTTATTGAAATAGGAAAAGTTTCAAGGTATGTCTCAATAACAATGTCTATTTCTCTTTTTAGTGGCAAACTAGGTAAATCCTCAGAAAATTCGTCAACTATAGGAACGGGTCATGTTTCTATCTCATTACTTTTTTAACAACATAAATTAGTTATCCACCTCAAGTAATCTTTATACTCAGTATAAACATAAGATTAACTACTACTTATATCTCTAAAAATATAAAATTTATTATTATAGAAAAAATTAATAGTTACCCTCTTTTTCTGACAATCTATGATTGTACTAAAAAATGATAACAAATCCATCCCAAGAATTACATCATAATTTACTATTTTTTTCACTACTAACCTAAAATATATTTTATGACTCCTACATCAATTTTACAATCCTAACATATCCTATCAAAATTGATACTATGCTTAAAAGATATTTCAACTAACAGTTCAAAACTTATATGATCAATTTTTAAACCCAATAAAGATACTAAATTCGAAGATATAAAAGAATGAGTAACATCTGAATCAAACAAAACTTTAATTCTAATATTGAATAAAAGAAATGTACAATTTACCTCTGTATGGTTTGATAAAAACTTTCAAACTCACCTCTTTCTTGTAAAGAAGATGACATAACTTCTCTATTATTACCGGACATACTAAAAGGTATGATAAAACTTATAGTAATTAAAATATACTAACAAAATAAATACAACATCATATTACAACAAAAAAAATTACTACAAAGTTATTGTACTAATAAGTAGATATATTTTTACATAAATTATAAAAGTTTACGATATAAATAAAACTAAATAAAGCACACCTACAAACTATAGGTTCAAGTAGCTATATATGTATACAAAACTGATTACTTAAAAATATCTAAAAGTTATAGATAACAACATTCCTTCCGATCACTCAACTTTTCACTTCACATAATTCTGTTCGACAATGACAAGTTTGAAAGACTCTTCCATTCTAGTAGGAAAGGGATCTAATTTCATTGGTCTTATTTCATTAGTCTCACCTACTTCGCTCATCTCAATTATTATATCTCTCATTAATTTCCTAATTCAATCACTCATATCCTGTCTAACATTACAGAATCTTCTAGTAAAATATAAACGTCGTGCTACAATTTTATTCTGATTAGCCCCATTTCTGTATACTCGTAAATTCATTAGTACTTCCTATTCTCTATCCCTATTCGCTCTTGGGCTATATCAATATTTGTGTAACGAGTTTTGGTTCCAACCAACGTTATTCTCACCTTATATGCATGTGACATTCTTAAATCTTTTATAAAAACGCTGCCCGACATACACTGCTCACTTCGCTTAACGTACATCCACTTATCATATTTAGTTTTAGTCATACTATAAGACCAAATAATAAAACAGCAGCATAAGATATAAGTTTATAAGACACAAAAGTAGTAAGTGAAGGTCCAAAGTAATACAACTATTGTCTTACTATATTAAAATATCTATAGGATCTATAGTCTAAACTCCGATAGCAAGTTGTCACACCCTCTAAATTAGATTCGTAATTTAGAGTTTAAGAGAATAGTTTAAAATTGAAAAAATAGAGTTGTTAATATTTTGAAAAAATCCCCTTATACATGAATAATATCTATATAAACCTGCAAGTATAAAAATTCTACAATAGTTCTAATATTTCTCATAAAATTTCAAACTATTACCACAACACAATATATCACATCAAAACTTAATGTATTTATTTAATAGAATATAATAATTTTCTTATAATGTTCTAATAAATACAATATACACAATAAAATAGTTCTCCAAAATTTATCTAGTAAAAAATGTAAAGTTCCTTCAAATTTACCTATCTCCCACTGTTCCAATAGAAATTGAAAAGTAAAATTTTATATTAAAATTTTATGAAAAATTATACTTCAATAACACAATTGTTGTTCTATTTTATTTTGTATAAATTCTTCATAATTTAGTAATTTTATTATTGTTAAATTATATTTCCAATGTTTAAAATATTGTGAAATAATATGAATAAATTATTTTATTATTACTGTGTGTGATAGAATTACAAAATAATATATGGCCTTTTGTTTAGCACCGATTATTATAAACTTGATTTCAGTCCCATGGTGAAAATCTATAAACTTGAAATTATAGGCAACGGTCCTTAGGTATAGAATCCCTAAAATACGCAGGCTACACATTTCTTAGATGACAGTATCTGAGAATAATACCCCAAAAATATACATTATATATAGTGATAACTAATTTGAATTGTTATCGTTTTATCATTATTTATGATTATTTATGTTTATTTACGTTATTTATAACTTGTTTAATTAGAAGCATGATTATTATTAAATTGCTTTAAAAACTCTAATTATATGTGAATATCTACGAAATTTTAACTCATACCCTACTTTTCAGGTTTCATTAAAGTAGTAAAAGATAGGTGAACATGAAAGAACTTTATCCTTTTTGTTAGATAAACTTTTAAGAATTATTTTATTATATATATATTGTATTTATTAGAATATTGTAAAAAAATTGATAATATTCTATTAAATAAATACATTAAGTTTTAATATGATATATTATGTTGTGATGGTAGTTTAGAATTTTATGAAAAATATTGAGAGTGTTATAAAATTTTTATACTTATAAGTCTATATAGATATTATCCACGTATAGTAAAAATTTTGTCAAAATATTCACGACCTCATTTCTTCAACTTTAATCTATTCTCTTAAATTTTAAATTATGAACTTTAATTTAAAGACATGACACATACACATATATATATATATATATATATATATATATATATATATATATATATATATATATATGAAGATAGTATCAGTGAAGGAAGGACAAATAAAAGCTGCGAAACACAAAAGCAATACAAAGATATCAGAAGTAACATTTCCCATCACTAGTAGAAACAGAGGTAGAGTTTAACGACGACAAAATATTAAATCTATAATGTTCCTGTAGTGCGGAGCATTGTAGCATATGCTAAAAGTCACAAGGACAGTGCCAATAAGCTATGTAAACAGTGTCTCAGACACAGGTTTAGTTTACAATCATGCCATACATTGCCCAAAATCTTATCATGGGATATTACCAACTCCAGACGGAATGCTCAAATAAATTTATACACTGGACGAAATTAAAACAGCAGCTGGTAACTGATCCTGATGACAGTAAAATGGAGCCACCCCTTCCTTGAATGGACTCCATTTATTGGGAAGTATAATGCAAAAGAACATTTAGAGTTCATCCGATTAATTTCGCAGATTGGCAATGGCCAATAGAGATGCTCAACCAATCTCTCAATAATCTAAACTACTTCATTTTGCTACAGTTACAAACTACACCCATGATGACTGAATGACTGAACAGGCCTAAAAGATCGTGGGATATTATCAAGAAAAATGAATCCTGTTATCGAAAGATTTCTTGCCATAATTTCCGGATGTAATGAGCCAATCATCCCTTTGAAATGTTATTAAACTAAAATGGTAATAATCTTCCCCAAAAAGCTTTGGAGAACACAATTTCTCTACTCTTATGTTGAAATAAGAACTCCATTGTAAAACCATGTCTCCAATTTATAAGATCAACACACTGTACTACCTATAGTGTTTCTAATCCAAAATTCAGAAACTGTAATCCCTCCAGAGACCCACTGAATCCAATTTCCTGACACCAAGAACAATTATTTTCATAATAGACATTATATCTCTAAGTGTTGAAACCACCATAAACCAAACAAAAGAGGAAAAAAAAAAAGGGGGGGTGGGGGTGTGGTGTGGGGTGTGGGGGTTCAATTTTTAGCATTCAATTCTTCCAACTGAAACAGTCGACATGGAAACAAATTAATCATATGTTGCTGCTTCATGATAAACGAGCTATTCACTCATTTAATTATGCATTACTAAACGAGTTTAAAAATATAGGCAGAATTACCCTGCCTTCTGGGTTTCTCTTCATTCTTTCAAGAACTCTTTCAAAAGCCGGCTTCCCAGTGGTCTCGCCAAGAGCTGCTATTAGATCCGCTCTTCGGGGGGTCTAGCAACGCGCCAACTGCTGAACCAACCGCAACCGCCGCCTGTTGCCACCGGTTCAACCGGATTGTTCCACCTTCTATCATTGTATTAACTGCCGTTAACCAAAAAATAATCTCACCCAAACGAACACAAGTTACGGAATCAATCGAGCTTGAGCAGCCTGAAACGTTTTTACAAGCACATGGTGGACAATTACTGGCTTATAATCGAATCGAAACACAAAGGAAAAAACAAATATAACAAGAGCAATCCTATGCTGCAGCCCAAGGCAGAGGAGAAATAAAAAGTGGAAAATGACAGTGCCGTCGAGATCCAACGGCGGAGGAGATTTGACGGTGGTTTTGAAGAGTAGTTTGTGAAGGAACCGAAGTCGTGACTTGAGAAAGGAAGGCCCTTGCTTTTTACGTTGATGGGCCGAGTGATGGAATTAAGCAAAATAACTGGGCCCACAATGCCTAAAAGGGGAATTTACTGATAAACCCTGAATCTCAAATGGCAGTTACGAGCAGAGAGTATAGCAGCAACGACTAACAAACCTCCAGCTGTCACGTGGTGTTAAGGTTGAATAACAGAATGAAGTCCATATTTGTACATCATAGGAGAAAATCAATTATGATCAGATGATAGACGGTGATTTTTCGTTACACGTGTCTTCATATCATGGCCCAGCAGCACACACTAGCGTATATAGTTGGTAATATCGACCTCTCCGACTTCTCCACTGGTAACTGAAAACCGCGCTGACCATCATCTTTTCGTTCTTTCTTTCTCTTCACTCTCGACTCTCACTTTCCCTCTCATTTTCTAAGAAGCCAAACAACTCCTCAAAACCAACAACAATGGCAATCTTGCCGACCAATAACCCAGAGCTTTTCCCCGATGCATTCCTATTGCTAACAATAGTATTTGTCTCAATCCAATGTGGGATATTCCTCATCTTCACTCTAATCTTCGACTCTACTCAGGCAACCTATGCAACTATTGGCTTCCTCGCCTCTTCTCGCTGGACGATTAACCTCATTAGAATCGACCATCGTGTAATGGGATTCTCTTTCATCCATGAGGCAATATTAGTGTCTTTCTTTCCACTCTACGAGCATAACAGAAAGGTTGGGCTTCTAAGCTTTCTCGGCAGCAACTTGATTTCCTTCGTTATCTTTGCTTATATTCCATTGATGCTCAACTTCTTTAACGGCGATCTTCGCTATCAAGATTTGTATCTTGCACATTTCTACTTGATAGGGAACTTGGTTTTCATGAGAATCGTGTGGGTGTACTTAACGGTGGGAGAAAACGGGCGCGCTTCTCCACGGTGGGTTGGGTTCATAGGGTTTGTTTTGCTGTTGAATGCCTGGTTGTTTCTCAAAGAGTTCGAAGCTATGGAGTTGGAGAGGATTCATAGAGGTGTCACTGCTGGGGTCAAGGGTTATTTGAATGCCTTTTGATGAACAAGTTAAGTAAAAGATCAAGAACAAGAATGAGAAGAAAGAAGATTGAGATGATGCTGGTGATGATAATAAAATAAGAAGGCCATACATCTATAAGAGAAGAGGCTTTCTGTCTTCAATTTTGTTTTTCTTATCAATTCATTTCGAATCAGCTTGTAATATGAATCTTTGTTGTTGATCTTGATCTGCTGTTAATTCCATTAGTTGCTCAGTTTTGGAAAATGTTAATTCATTTGAGCTCCTGGGCTTACATCAAAGTATTCCATTCTTATCATCTCTCAATTTTTTATTTTCAAGTTAATATTCTCTGTTCTTTTATTAATCCAGATTGAGAAAATGATTGTGCAATTAGGTTAATTAATATAAGATGTTACATCAAAGTAGAAATGCTAGTAAGCAACGAATAACTTTGGACATGGTTATATCTTTGTTAATCATGTATTTGTTTTAATTAGTCTTTTAGGCTTAACTAGTTTTGATATTTTGTTCAATATATGTTGTATTTATGGATAGAGAGGTCTGTATGTTTGCATTTGCAGGATATATATGATTTATACATGAAACTCTGACCAAGTGAAAATACATGCAATCTTTATTATAGGACCTATGAGAATACTAGATTCCTCTTACTGAATTAGCATAATGTAACCAAATTTTGTTTTAGGGATTGAAGTGAGACGTACATGAATCAGTAGATAATTTTTTAATAATAAAGACAAATTAAGAGACTAAAATACCGTATTTAATATTATTGAGGATTAAAGTGGAATTCCACCACCCACCCCTACCCCCACCACAACACACTCAGCGCTACCCCCACCTACGCGTCCTACGATACTTTTCAGTACGCAACACAGTACTGTACAGTCTCTCCTCTTTCCTCTCTAATTTTCCCAGCAGCCAAACCCCCTCTCCCACCCCTCGAAGACCAACCCAAAAGAAAATTTCTATCCATAGCCGCGAGAGGTTTTCCCCGATACTACATCTTTTTAAGCGATGATAGTAGGCTTAAACATGAATGGCTCGACGCTTTTCTTCGCTGCATTCTTCGGCTCTAAGTGGGCAACCATAGCAACCATTGCTTACAGCTTTACTCTTTTCTGGGTTCTCAACATCACTAGCGGACCTTTACTGCTTTACGGTGCAGGTTGCATCCTAGGTTCATCTGAAGTCCACACCCAAAGGACAGGGTAGGGGGTTCTTTTCTCTTTGATCTTCATTTGAAGTAGACACCTAAGGTAGGCGTGCACATTTTTACTCGATAGAAAAATCTCTTTTTTCTTCTTTTTTTTAATTTTTTTTATTTATTTTTATTTTTTATGGTGGATTGCTTTCTGTTCTTGTATGAGTTGTTGTCTTGGGTCGAGAGGGAAAGAAATGGAAGGGCCAGATTTTAACTGCCATGCTTTGAACTTGACGGTGTTGAAATATTCCGGGATTATTGAAAGTTCATTTCAGGTATGGATTAAGATTATGAGAAAGAGATTGGAGAAAGTTAATTTTTATGATGATTCATACATCTTTGTTGCTTCAGTCTTTGTTTTAGTTTATTTAGGTTGGCAAATGTTAAGCCTAATTAGCCTTAAACTCTACCTTAACATACTTGGCTCTTAATTAAGATATTACAATTCTTGTCTCTCAATTAATCTGTATTCATTTTCGTTACATGAACTGCAGATTTAAATCATCAATTGAAACGTGGAACTGAAACTCATATTAGAGCAAGTGTCTTAATTCGTTGCCAGCCAGTACTGTTAAATTTAATTTGGCTGCAGTTCTGCAATTCATGAACATGAATTCTGCATGTTTGAATGTAAATATCATTATGATCATGATAACGAGCATCAACTTGCAACTCGAAGGAAGCCTGTCTTTCACGTGGGTGATAAAATTTTCATGTACAAGGAAAAGGCTCAAACCCTGAGCCTGATGCCTTCAGTTTCCCTTAATTAGGATAATTTCAGGTCAAGGTCAGATCAGACTGCCATAAAAATAATTTGCATGGAATTGATTGTCATTATGATGACACCTGTCCTCAAGTGTTTACATCTATTATATACTCTTCTACTAAAACAAAGCTTCTTTCTCATCCTTTTTACTTTCTCTCTTTCATGCATTTTCCTGGAAGCCAAACACACCCACCAAGGAAAAATGCAGCTGTGGCCAACTCCTACCGGAGAGCTCTTCCACCTTGAATCTTTGTTAGTAATGTCCTTGTTATCAAATTTAAGTGGATCATTCCTAATCTTCACCACAGTCCTAAACCCTACATGGGCAATCCTTGCAGCTGCTGTTTACACGAATATCATTCGCCCAGCTCGGAACATCGAGGCACCACATACTTCCATTTATGTGTCCTTGTTCCTGTTATATTTCAGTGGACTAATCCACTTTAACACTACAAGTTGGAGTTTTCTTCTCCATTTATCTATCAATTCAATCTTCTCCTTTATCTGCCTTCATATTCCATAACTGTACGATCTTGATGATGGGATAACTGGGTATGGAGATATGTGTGGTACGCTCTTGTACTTGTCGTTGAAAGCGATTTCATTGAAAATGGCGTGGATATCTACCAACGAACTAATTTTGCAAGTGTCTTCCAAGTTGGTGGGATTCGTAGGGTTGGTTTCACTACTCGATGCCTTTCGTTTCTCAAACAGTTTCGACTTTTGAAGATGCAGAGGATTTGAAGAAGAGAAAAGAGTTAGACATATGACTCCTGGATTTAATTTCGGTTGAAGAACAAGTTAAGAAGAGGAAGAGATAATTTTGGTTTTAATAAATTGGATATGATGTTTGTTGGTTTTGAGTCTCTCGGTCTCTTATCTCTCAATGCTTAATTATTATATTAACGAAATATAATTTATATTTTGTTATAAGAATTATTTTTCTATTTATTTTTTTCATCATTTGGGAAGATTTGTAGAAAATTTAAATTAGGGTTTTGGAGTTTAACACTGGGGAAATTTGGGTTTGACGGGTATTGCCACCCCAAGTCATGGGCCATTAGCTTGTGAATTGTGATTATATCACTCTACCACTGGCAAGAAGAGTATGGCAAGAAGCCAGTTGTGATAATTAAGAAAAATATTTACTCAAGAAATGGAAACATGCATACACCAATAAAGACAGAACTTCCTTAAAGATTTTAATCTAAAACTTGCAAAACATTTATAGCTTCTAAAGTTTCCTCAAGTTAAATTATTTCTACAATGGTATATTCTGTACTGTACCCTAAAGTAAAAATTGTGGTAAGGAAGTAGTTATAAATTTTGAATTTTTTATTTTTTATTTTATTTTTAAGTACTCACACACTTTAATCTCATCAATGCATATAAAAAATTCTTTTAAAAAATATTAAATTTGTCTTATAGATGATCAACATTTCAACCTCTTATTTTTTCAGTATCAATTAAGTTATTTTTATATAATTAATCTAAAATAAAGCTTGTGTAGCCAGTGAATTGCCAAATTCCAAAATCATTTGAACATTATTCATAAATTCCAAAAAAATATATTTATTCAATAAAACAAACTTTTTATCTCTATTTCTCATCCCTTTTTTTTTTAATTATATATACTTCAACTTTAAATTTTTGCCCTTCTTCTTATTTTAACTAGTTAATATTAGTTGACATATTTTGTATATAATTTAAAAATAATAAGTATAAAACAAAAAAAAAATTACTAAATCCCGAGCTCAATAACATATCATATGATAAGATTCTAAGAAGAATAAAAAGGAATGAGATTAGAAGATCATCTTAGATCTGTAAGTATTAAAGCAATCAAAATAATCACAAGTAATAAGTAAATTAATATCATTTTCTTTTTCTTCTTCTAAAAAAGAATTTAAACAATTAGTTTCCTAAATCAATCCACAAAACCCAACAAATAAAAGAAAATAGTAATTATTTAAAAAAAAAAAAAAAAAAAAAAGAAAAGAGCTATACACTGAAGTGGGTCTTCTTCGAGGTCGTCTTAAATTAGAATACTACAATTATATTTTGTTACAACTTGCATATTTTTCCCACAATTATCAAATAATATTGGTTAATATTAAAATTTCCTTAATCTATGTTTAAATACTTATTCTTAAGAATACCATGTGTATTTAATGAGATTAGGATTTCCCAGGGCTACAGTATTGAATTGCTGCTCTTAGTTTCTTTTGCTGCATCTTCTCCCTCTGCGTACGAAGCTTTCTTCTTCTTCTTTAGAAAGGAATTCTGATCAAAAACTAGCTGCGCACACATTTTGGGAACAAATTTTCTCTAGTCCTCTTCCTTACAGGTGAAAGTCAATCTTATCATCCTTCTGTTAATGGGACAAACTCTATAGTTTATAAATATCAAAGCACGATCGATCATCCAAATCACACTGCTTACAGCAAACTAAGAAAAGAGAGACATGGCAAGGAAGAGAAATATACCACCTCGCATTCTCAGACTTCTCCAACAACAACAACCACCATCGCAACTCATTCTGTTGGCGTCCAGATTTCTGTCCCAAATTTTTTCACGGTTCAGGGGTATTGGTGATCGATAATGGTATGCTTGTTGGCTGCTCTAATGCGTAAAACTTGAGTTCCCTGCGAATTGTTGCCCTTAAACTGAACTTTCGTGCTCAATTAATGGTGTGATGATGCGTTGGAAAGGCAAGACAACTCTTAAACCTCACACAACTCTTAGGCAAGGAAGACAACTCTTAACCTTGACCTAAACCTAAACGAACCTAAGACAACTCTTAAAGGTTGGCCGAAAATAAGAATATACTGGCAAAAACTGCAATATTATTAAAAGTTCTAAAAGATATTGATTGCATAATGAAAGCCTATATTTATAGCCTTGAGTTACTTATTCGTTCCTAATTTCTTCTCCTAATTTGACTATGATAAAGATACCTAAATAAGATAGACATATAAAAGAAACTTTCTATTTAACTAAACAAGAAAAACTAATAAAGGAATTGCTTGCAGATGCCTAATTAGTGTCAAATTTCCTGATTAGCGAATTTTCCTGTTGTTATTGACATTCTTATTTGATGCGGATTCCTTATGCCTTTGCGGACAAGGCCAAGTTCTGTGTGGGCTTCCTCGTGAGTTGGATCGTGGGCCTGTGTGGTGCCTTGTGTGCCCATTTTCTTGCACATGCTAGCCTCCGTGGCTACACGTGTTGCTTTTTGCTGCTCTCGATATTTCCGTTGACGCTCGCGCTCTTTTTGCCTTCTCAGGTCCTCAACACATTCCTCGTAGACGCATTCTTAAATAGCAATCAAACCTACTTCCTTGAATACTCAAACTTGATCAAAATATCACGAAAAATTGATAATATAATTTTTTTTTTTCAATCAAACAAAATTTATAATAACCTTAAAGATATTTAATTTATTTACTTAAATCAATTTTGACAAATTTATAACATATGATTTAATAAAATTTATGAATTTATTTACTATCTTATATTATTTCTATAGAAACTTTATTTTTTTTTTCTTATTATGACTCCACAAATAATAATCTCTAATTATCAATTATGAAAATTGTAAACCCTAAATATTACAATCTCATTATAAATTTTAAATACTATATTTTATAAAATCTAAATAAGAAATCACTTATTAAATTAATGGTAAATCCCTAATCTAAAAATAAATATAAAATAAAGAAAATAAAATTTACTATTTATCATTTTTTTCACTTTTTTTTCTTTTCTTTATTTTTTTTTCTTGTCTTTTTCTTTTTCCAAATACCTCAAATGCCAAAATATAAGTTAACTATTCTATTTATACCAAGGTAAAGTATCAATTGAATCTCTAATTTAATCACTATTATAAATTTGATCTCAAAATTATAATTTATTCTTGAAACATCCAATTATTTCTTATATAATTGGCATATTCCCATAAACATAATTTATAAGCTATACATAAATAAATAGCATATATGTAAAGAAAAGAGGGTGTTACAAACAGGCTAGAGCGAATAAGCCTTTTTAGCACTTTACGAATCACAAGTTCTTGCTTAAGCTCTTCTTCCATGTCTTAAACTCTTCTCCCATTGCCTAAACACTACACATAAAGTTGACAGAAGAGTTTAAACTTGAAGAGTTTGTCTGACAAAAAATCTTCAGTCACAGGGTATCAATCAACCTAAATACGACCATTAGCTACATATCATGCAGCATTTTATTTAGGCGCAGTTGGGGCAGCGACTATTCCCCATTTCCTTCGAACATCCTCCAAATTCTCATGAAAGTGCCTTCATAATACACAGACATGAGATCTGTGCACTTCGTACCAGCCTGGACGGCCCATGGAAAGTAGTGTTTGAAGAACAATGTCCTCTGCTTCTCATTACATCTGGCAGTGCCCCCTACAACTGATAGGAAGCACACTGGAAGGTACATTTGCTTGAACTCTATTACTTTGAGAGCAGACTCACCAATCAAGTCAGTGGGAAGGTCAAAAATGGTGTGCCAAAAATCACGCAACTCAAGAGCCATGTATGCTAGCTCGTCCGTGTCCATGAACCGCACTGGTGGGCAATCATTTGGAGAAAAGTTCATGGACCCCATAAATGTTCTATAGGCCGCACCAAATGTGTTTGGTGGTAGATCCCATGTATGACCTACTATTTTAGATATAACTCATGGTTTCTCCAAGAGCACTGCCTGCAAAAATAGGAGAAATCCATTGATTATTTACAAAGTGAAGCGGTCCAGTCAATGTTGATTACCAACTTCAACAATATATATATATATATGTAGATAGTAACAGTGAAGGAAGGATCAATAAAAGCTGGCAAACACGAAAGCAATACAAAGATATCAGATGTAAAATTTCCCATCGCTAGTAGAAACAAAAGTAGAGTTTAATGGTGACGATATATCAAATCTATAATATTCCTGTTGTGCGGATGATTGTAGCATATGCTAAAAGCCATAAAGGCAGTGCCAATAATCTGTTTAAACAGTGTCTGAGACACCTTTAGTTTACAATCAAGCCATACATTGCCCCCAAAACTTATCATGGTCTATTACCAACTCCAGACAGAATCCTCAAATAAATTTATACCATTGGACGAAATTAAAACAGCTGCTGGTAACTGATCCTGACGACAATAAAATGGAGCCACCCCTTCCTTGAATGGACTCCATTTATTGGGAAGTATATTGCAACAGAACATTTAGAGTTCATCTGATTAATTTCACAGATGCTCAACCAGTCTCTCAATAACCTACACTACTTGATTGTTATTTCGTATAAAAGAAAATGGGAGAAAAAAAAAACTTTTTCGACATTAAGAGATGTTGCTTCCAAAGACAATAATTCAAATATCCAAGTTCTGAAGGAAAAAACACAGTAGAAATTCGTTGAAATGCTGTCATTAAGAGAGGCCACCAAATGAAAACATTTTGCTACAGCTACAAACTTCATCCATGATGACTGAACGACTGAACAGTACTAAAGATCGTGGGATATGATTTTTAAAAAAAATGAATCCTCTGATCAAAAGATTTCTGGCCATAATTTCCTGAATGTAACGATTCAATTTACTAATCTCAAATCTCTCTATTTTATATTGAAAAAAAGAACCCCATTGCAAAACCATGTCTCCAATTTATAAGATCAACACACTGCACTGCCTATAGTGTTTCTAATCCAAAATTCAGAAACTGTAATCCCTCCAGAGACACACTGAATCTAATTTCCTGACACCATGCACAATTATTTTCGTAATGGATACTATATCTCTAAGTTTCAACTATCATAAGCCAAATAAAAGAGAAAATAAAAAGTTCAATTTTTAGCATTTAACTCTTCCAACTGAAACAGTCAACATGGAAACAATTAATCATATGTTGCTGCTACTTGATAAACTAGCAACTCATTCATTTAATTGTGTATTACTAAATGAATTTAAAAATATAGACAACTTTACCCTATAAATTTTGTGAGTTACAAATTTATTAAATTTAAATTTGTAATATTCAAATTATAATTTTTAATTTTTTATTATAATATTTTAATTCTAAAATTCAAATTCAAAATTTATTACTATAACATTAATAGATTATAATATCTCTATTAAGTGTAAAATTTTTTTAATAAAAAAAATTTAAGTGTTTTAATTTATTAAAATTTTTAAATTTAAATTTATTATTTAATATTATCTTTAAAAAATTTTAAAAATTTTAATAATATTCAAAAACATTAATAAAAATAATAGTAAAAAACTAATTAATCATAATTTTTTTACTTATTTTCTTTAATTTTAAAGCATTGCTCCTCTTCCTTCTTTCGAGAACTCCTTCAAAAGCTGGCTTCCCGCCAAGAGCTACTATTAGATCCGCTGTTCAAGGGTTTAGCAACGCGCCAACCGCTGAACCAACTGCAACCGCCGCCTGTTGCCACCAGGATTCTCCCACCTTCTATCATTTTATTAACGGTCGTTAACCAAAAAATAATCACACCCAAATGAACATAAGTTACGTAATCAAGCAAGCTTGATCAGCCTGAAGCGTTTTAACAAGCACATGGTGGACAATTATTGGCTTATAATCGAATCGAAACACAAAGAAAAAACAAACATAACAAGAGCAATCCAATTCTGCAGCCCAAGACAGAGGAGAAAATAAAAGTGAGAAATGACAGTGGCATCAAGATCAAATGGCGGTGGAGATTTGACGGTGGTTTCGAAGAGTAGTTTGTTAGGGATCCCGAAGTCGTGAAATGAGAAAGGAAGGCCCTTGCTTTCACCATGATAGGCCGAGTGATGGACTCAAATAAAATAACTGGCCCCAACCCTCAATGCCTAAAAGGCGAATTTACTGATAAACCCTGAATCTCAAATGGCAGTTACGAGCAGAGAGCATAGCGGTAACGACTAACGAACCTCCAGCTGTCACGTGGTGTGATGTTTCTAACCGCCTGAGAGTTAGTAGTCCATATTTTTACATCATAGGAGAAAATCAATTGTGATAAGATGACAAACGGTGATTTCTCGTTACACGTGTCTTCATATCATGGCCCAGAAGCATACACTAGCACACGTAGGTAGTTATATTGGCCTCTCCAACTGTTCCACTGGGTAACTGAAAACCGCGCTGACCACCACCTTTTCGTTCTTTCTTTCTCTTAACTCTCGACTCTCACTTTCCCTCTCGTTTTCTAGGAAGCCAAACACCACCTCACGACCAACGACAATGGCAATTTGGCCGACCAATAACCCAGAGCTTTTTCCCGATGCATTCCTATTGATAACAATAGCATTTGTCTCAATCCAAAGTGGGATATTCCTCATCTTCACTCTAATCTTCGACTCTACTCAGGCAATCTTCGCAACCATTGGTTTCCTCACCTCTTCTCGTTGGGCTCTTAACCTCGTAAGTATCGACCATTCTTTAATGGGGTTTTCTTTCATCCATGAGGCAATGTTCTTAGTATCTTTCTCTCAACTCTACGAGCGTAACAGAAGGGTTGGGCTTCTAAGCTTTCTGGGCAGCAACTTGATTTCCTTTGTTATCTGTTCTTATACACCATTGATGCTCAACTTCTTTAACGGTGATCTCCGCTATCAAGATTTGTATCTTGCACATTTCTACTTGATAGGGAACTTGGTTTTCATGAGAACCGTGTGGGTGTACTTAACGGTGGGAGAAAATGGGCGCGCTTCTCCACGGTGGGTTGGGTTCATAGGGTTTGTTTTGCTGTTGAATGCCTGGTTGTTTCTCAAAGAGTTCGAAGCTATGGAGTTGGAGAGGATTCATAGAGGTGTCACTGCTGGGGTCAAGCGTTAGTTGAATGCCTTTGAAGAACAAGTTAAGTAGAAGATCAAGAACAAGAATGAGAAGAAAGAAGATTGAGATGGTGCTGGTGATGATAATAAAATAAGAAGGCCATACATCTATAAGAGAAGAGGCTTTCTGTCTTCAGTTTTGTTTTTCTTATCAATTCATTTCGAATCAGCTTCTAATATGAATCTTTGTTGTTGATCTTGATATGCTGTTAATTCCATTAGTTGCCCAGTTTTGGAAAATGTTAATTCATCTGAGCCCCTGGGCTTACATCAAAGTATTCCATTCTTATCATCTCTCAATTTTCATTTTCAAGCTAATTATTCTCTATTCTTTTATTAATCCAGATACAGAAAATGATTATGTAATTAGGTTAATTAATATAAGATGTTACAGGTATAAATGTTAGTAATTAAATGATAACTTCGGACATGGGTATATCTTTGTTACAACTGCTGCTGTTTATCATGGATTTGATATAATTAATTAGTCTTAGGTTTAATTAGTCATGATATCTTGTCCAATATGTTGTATTTATGGAAAGAGGTCTATATATTTGCATTTGCAGGATTTACGATTTGTACATGAAGCTTTGACCAACTGAAAACACATGCAATCTTCTAAATAAATTTTTTGCATCGTGTTTGAGCTGTGAATATCGGGTCAGGTGATTGACGATGGTGATTTTGAATTTTGCATTGATACAAAAATTATGTAACATTAGACATAAAAATTCTTTTAATCCATAAATTAATTCAGTAAAATAATTAATTGCATTATATATTTTTTTAAAAAATTTATAATATAATAATAAAAACTAAAAATAAATTTTAATTGAACTTGTTAATAATTAATATATTTTTCTATCAAACATAAAGTTGTATAACTAAATTTATATTTGTTTGTTGGAATTCACTATGGTACAATAGGAAAATAGTATTCTATTTTTTTTTTAACTCTTCTAAAAACTTTTTTAAATCATTTTAAAGTCATTTCATGTATTATTTATTTATATTTTAAATTTTTTATTGTGTATTTTAAATAATATTTATTATTTGTTTTATTTGTTTCAATTTTTTTTTCTTAATTTTATAAAATGATTTCATGTTAAACTCACAAAAAAAAAGACAAAAAACAAAAGGGGGGCAATGGTATCCCCATGTACCGTAGCCAACCCCGTCTTCAAAAATCCTTTTCAAACTTCAGTTCTTAAGATGGCTAATTTGGTGTTGTGAAGTTAAGTGAGAGCAAAAATAATTAAGTTCAATCACGTGTAAAAGAAGTGTAAAATGATATGATTTAACCACCATACTTCAAATAATCATAGGTCTCTTTGGGAACTATGAAAATACTAAATTATCCCTACTCTATTAGCTTAGTGTAACCAAATTTTGTTTTATTTACTTTACTAAATTTTGATGTTGATGTTGCACACAGGAAGATAATGTTTTTCAAAATTTGTGTGGGCCGAATTGGCCCAGTAAATGGGCTTGATCCATTTATATAAATGTGCACTCAATAATTGGACCGTGGTCCAAATGAATGATTAGACTTCTTCCTTCAAGAGCTTCTGAACAAAACGAAACAGACCCAAAAAATTTTATGGGTTAGGATGGATAATTTTTTTTAAATATAATTTTTTATATTTAAATAGTTGAAATTATTTTTATATTTGTATTAAGTATTAATTATATATATTAAATATTATTTTAACTATTAAAAATATACTAATTTAGTAATTAAAAAAGTAATATAATTATGTAGAGTTAAAAATATTTTTTTCTAATCTTATCCTATATTTTATATATAAGATTATAAGTGTATTCATGTCACAAACATTAATTGATAATAGATCTAAAAGCGAAACGATTCTCAACGTCCAATGGCAAGACTCTCGTATGCATGTCAAGCAAATCCAAACCCTTGTCCCTCAACTTACGCCTAAAGTCTACTTTGTAACCCACCATTACACCACTTCGCTGGCTACTTGACTAACAACAAACTTTCAATCATAATTAAGGCCAATTTACTCTTAATCTTGGAGTTAATTGAGTAGACTTCAAATAATTTACTTAAGCGTAGACTTCAAATAATCAAAGCTTCTTTCTCATCCTTTTATCTTTACCTCTTTCGTGCATTTTCCTGGAAACCGAACGCACCCACCAAGGAAAAATGCAGTTGTGGCCAACTCCTACCAGAGAGCTCTTCCATCTTGAATCTTTGTTAGTAATATCCTTGTTATCAAATTTTAGTGGATCATTCCTAATCTTCACCACAGTCCTAAACCCTACATGGGCAATCCTTGCAGGCTGCTGTTTACACGTATTTCATTCTCCTAGCTCGGAACGTCAAGGCACCACATACTTCCATTACGTTCTTGTACTTGTCGTTGAAAGCGATTTCATTGACAAGGGTGTGGATATCTACCAACGAACTAATTTTGCAAGCGTCTTCCAAGTTGGTGGGATTCGTAGGGTTGGTTTCACTGCTCGGTGCTTTTTCTTTTCCTTTTTTTTTCTCAAACAGTTTCGACTTCGAAAATGCAGAGGATTAGAAGAACAGGAAGGAGTTGGATCCTGCAGTTAATTTCTGTTGAAGAACAAGTTAGGAAGAAGAAGAGATAATCTTGGTTTTAATTAATTAGGTTTGATGTATGTTGGTTTTGAGTCTCTCTCTTTTCTCTCCATGTTATTCAATTATTATATCGATGAAATAGAATTTATATTGTATTTTGGTTTAAGAATTATTTTTTTTTCTTTTTTTCTTTTTTTGTCATCATTGGAGAAGATTTTGAGAAAATTAAAATGAGGGTCTTAGAGTTTAATCCTAGGGAAATATTTCACTTTACCACTAGCAAGAGTACGGCAACAATATTTACTCAAGAATTGGCAACACACATGCATGCATCAATAAAGGCAGAACCCTGTTGAAGATTTTAATCTAAAACTTACAAAACCTTTATAGCTTCTTAACATTTCTTCAGGTTAAATAATTTTTACAATGATTCTCTATTTTGAACCATAAAGTAAAAATTGTTGCAAGGAAGTAGGTATAAAATTTGAATTTTATTGTTTTATTTATATATTAGTAATCACACGCTCCAATCTCATTAATGCATAAATATTAATTTTTTAAAAAAAATTATTAAATTTATCCCATAGATGATCAACCTTTCAACATCTTATATGTACAATAAAAAGTTAAATCACTTAAACTATCTTAACTTTTCATAAATTAAATCAGTGCATGATTTAGTTTATAGTGCCATTGCACTTAACTTTTATCACTAATTTTTAAAGAATCATGGACCTTGTTAGTATTTTATTTTGGTCCCTCTTTTTCCCTACAAATGTGATTGTGTAAAATGGAAAAAATATTATTGGAATGAACATAATTGAATTCAGCTCGGTTTTCAATAAATATCAAACCAAACGAAAAATCGATTGGTTCATCAGTTCATAAAACTCAATTTTAATGCACTATTTTGAATCAAAAATTGAATAACCATGCATGCAAACCATAACAAAAACCAACAAATAGAATATAATTACTTGAAGATTGGTGAGAATGCAAACCACTCAGTCGATATTCCTCCGTGGTCCGTCTAACTAACCCTTTCTTCGACAAGTACAAAAATTTTCTCTTTGAACCAATATGCTTTGATTTATATGTTTGAAGGCAGTGGCTTTTTAAATATTTTGTAGTAAAGATAACCTCGGATAATTTCTTCATCGGTGGAATTAAACCTAAACCCTAATGGTTCTTTTTTTTTTTTTTTTCTTTTTGCATTATAAAAAATATAATAATAATTTCTTGAAATCTATAACTGGAAATGAAGAAAAGGGAAATAGGAAAAACAAGAATCAGATTATTATGCAAGTATTAATAGAGGACAAGAGAGTTACGTCACCAAAAGGATTATAATTCCCCTTTTTTTTCTTTTCTTGTTCTAAAAGAACTGTTAACCAGACAAACTCTATAGTTTATAGTCAAATCATTTCTGAATCAATTACCGACATTTCTGATACAAAGAAAATATAGAAACTTCGCTTTTTTAATTTTTTGTTGTAAAGATAACCTTGGATCATTTCTTCATCGGTGGGATTAAACCCAAACCCTAATGGTATTTTTTTTCTTTTTTCTTTTCATGATAATTTGTTGAAATCTAAGACTGAAAATGAAGAAAATGTAATCTGTAGGTGCAAGGAATGGATAGATTGATGTAGGAATGATCAGAATCAGATTAATGTGCAGATATTAATAAACGACTAGAGAGTTACGTGGACGAGAGGATTATAATTTCCTATTTTTTTTCTTGTTCTAAAAGAATTTAAACAATTACCTTCCTAAATCACTCAACAAAACCCAACAAATAAAAATAATAATAATCATTTAAAGAAAAGAAAAAAGAGAATTGTGCTGAAGTGGGTCTTCTTCGTGGCCGTTTTGAATTAGAAATATTGTATTTTGTTACAACTTGTATATTTGTCTTACAATTATCAAATAATATTGATTAACGTTAAATTTTTTTAATCTATATTTAGATATTTATTCTTAATAATATCATTGTATATTCAATAACATTAGGATTTCCAGGGCTACAGGATAGAATTGCTGCTCATAATTTATTCTGCTGCACCCTCTCCCTTTGTGTACGAAGCTTTCTTCTTCTTTAGAAAGGAATTCTGATCAAAAACTATCTGCGCACAGATTTTGGAAACAAATTTTCTCCAATCATTTTCCTTATAGGTGAAAGTCAATCTTCTTATCCTTCTGTTAAGTGGACAAACTCTATAGTATATAAACATTAAATCAAGATCGATCATCTATACACACACTACTTACAGTAAATTAAGAAAAGATAAAAATGGCAAGGAAGAGAAGCATACCACCTCGCATCCTCAGACTTCTCCAACAACAACAACAACAAGAACCGCAACTCATTCCTCATAACCGCATTCTTAAACAGCGATCAAACCTACCTCCCCGAATCCTCAAACTTCGGGCTCAACAACGGTAACAAGAAGAACAAGCAGCGCAGATCATTCCTGGAGAAGCACGACGTTGTACGGTAAGAGAGACCGAGGCACGTTGCTCTGAATCTGACTTGTACTTGTGGTTACAACTGGCTTCGATGGAACTCCTAGTGATGCTGCAACACCGAGTAATATTACAACAGCAAACTGTTATGTCGAAATTACGGTACGAGATACAGGAACAACGTATAGTACAGCAAAAGATCAAAGAAGAAGAAAATCTTGCAGAAGAATCCAGTGTGGACTATAAAAGACACACATCTTTTCTGGGAAAAGATGACTCGTTTCTGACCCCATGGAATTGGAACCCGCAAGAGAAACAAACCCTGCAATCGAGGCACGAGCCGTATTACTCATTTAACTTAATGAAGCCACCTTTGTAGATCAAAGTTAAAGCTATATTGTAATTAGCATAAGTCGTTGTTTAGTGACTCGGTGACTTGTAAAACTCGTTATTGTTAGTTATTCAGGCTACTATGTGTCAAGAATTTAATGAATATCTATTGCATGTCTATGTCATCATGACCTTCCAATTTTTTAGATTGATTAACTCTAATTTCCTGTTCTCTATTACTTGTTTTAAGACAAGTAATATTAACATTGCTAAACAATCAACAACACTAAATAATCATACAAAGGGATGGCTCTCTTTGATTCTTAAAAATACAGTGGGATGGCTTTCTTTGATTCTTAAAAATACAGTGTGCTAGGGGAAAGAAAATGGCTTCTCATGTTTAGGTTTAATAAAATTGTTATTGAAGCACAGTTTCTATATGTTTTTTAAGACTAATTTTAACATCAAACTCTATCATATGTTGATCTTGATTGTTTGTTTTATTATCTATTAAATCCTTCACTTATTAAATCTTTTCATAATTATTTTTATTGTAAAGACTCAATATTATTATTTTTTAATATTGTGATTCTTAACATAATTTTAAAAATAGTATTTAATTGTAATCTCATTATTGATACAATAAAAATTGATAAAAGATATTAATAAAGTAATCTTTTAGCTTTATTATTTTATGTAAAATTTGATGTCTCATTTGATTGTTTGATTTAATTATATTTTATTTTTTGTTCTTTTTACTATTAACATATTCCTTATTTAATTAGGCAAAGAATGAAGAAAATTATTTTTGACCACATGTTTATTTATTAAGTGGTTTTCTAGAATAAATAGAAGTAAAAATTAGTATTATTGTTTATGCCTATTCAATGTTTAATAATTTTAATATTATTAAGAAATCAAAAAACTCTTCTCATATTATAAATCAATCATGAAGTATTCACACAAATAGACAGATAACATATATGAAATTCAAACATTTATTAGTGCAGTTAGCAACAATTAAAATCTAATACTTCAATCTTACAATAATTACGATTTTGAAACCACAATATCACGAGATCAAACAAATTCTTGTGTAATCTGAAAAAGGTCATCACAAATCTTAGTTATTCAACATATGCAAAACTTGCTTATGTTTAGTAAATCACAGCAAAATACGCAATGGGTCAAATTTGGTAAGAGACCCATCAGTTCTTCCTTTCCCTTCAAATTGGTGCATTGAAACTTGCATAAGAAACAAAGCCCAAAAACATGAAATTGACCACATCCTAAACCAACTATGATGACAGTGTCAGGGTCTTCATTGTAAATATTTTCAGGTGAAAATGCTAGATAACACAGTTTAAGTAGGATATGCATATAATGTACGTGAAAACAACTCTAATCCCATTAAAAACAAAAGCAGTTCATGCTCAACCATTTCAACTGAAACAACAGACTCTAAAATATTGCTTTTATATTACAAGTTCATCACAAATTTTTCAATATTCAAGGTACAGAGTCACCCTTTTATGCATCACAAATGGCACTTTTGTTTACTGCTATCAGTCTATCTTCACTCAAAGGGTCCCTGTTTTCCTTCATGCCTGCCAAGTTTGACATACAAATCTCCGAGTCTATTTCTATGGAATCCAACAGAAGAATTTTTCATTTTCTGCGCAATCAGACTCTCATGGGTGTGTCTTTAAAACGATCCAAATAATCAGGTACTTTTAGCATCCGCACTGCATTAGGAGTTGATACCTGAAAATAAAAACCAATCATCTTTTAATATTAGATAAATCTTTGTGCTGTCATCACAGATATCAACCAAGAAATCCTACAAAAAATAGTTAGCCATCTGTTTCGTTACCTCAAGGGCAAATCATTAGATGTAATACCCACCATTTTCTAAATATATATTCTATATAGATAACAAATTATGGTTTTTTGGATATATATGTATTGTATAGAAAATAATTAAATATTTTAGGAATAAATTATAAATTTGAGATCAAATAGATAAAAAGGGTTAAATTAGACACCAAATTAAAATTTGCATTAGTATAAATAGAATTGTTAATTTGTGCTTAGACATCGGATGGTAAGAGAGACCAACAGACGTTGCTCTGAATCTGAGTCGTATTGGCAGTTACAACTAGCATCAACGGAACGCCAAGTGACGCTGCAACACCAATTAATATTTCAACGGCAAAGTCTTGTGATGGAAAAACATTGCAAGATACAAGAAGAACAACGTGCAGTACAGCAAAATATCAAAGAGGAAGAAAACCTAGCAGAAGAATCCACTGTCGACTACAAAAGACTAACATCTTTTTTGGAAAAAGATAACTCGTTTCTGACCCCATGGAATTGGAAGCCAGAGGAGAAACCGAGGGATCGAATTTGAAGCTGTAGCATAATTAGTATAAAATATGTTATTGCTAGTTGTCCAAGCTACTACTGTATTGAGAATTTAACAAGTGTCTATTGCAAGTTACTACGACAATTAAAGAGATAAATCTTACTTTGTTTCTGTTTTCTTTTTTTTTTTTTTTTTAAAGTAAGGCATCTGAATGTGGATAGATATTTTATTTTGTTACTGTGTAGATAAAACAATACACAGGTGGCTTTGAGATGAAATCCGACAATCCTGCCTGAACGTGTTGTGTAATTCAGAACAATGTCATTAAGAAATTAATTAGCATCGCCAATTATTAATTCCAACAGTTAGTTTTTATAAACTTTAATTTCATCACGACGTTCCATTTTTGTAGATTGATTAACTCCAATTTTCTGTCTTCTTATACTTGTTTTAAAACAATTAATTTTTATACTAACAAATAATCAACTATAGTAACCAATAATATAAAAGAGATATTAAAATTCTCTCTTCATCTTGTTTATTTTTGACTTTTAATAAGATGTTAACATATTTCATAACTAATAATAAATAGTTTAAATTAGATATTAACAAATTTAATTTATAAATTAATTTTACATTTTAAAAGATAAATTCAAAAATTCAAAATATAATTTGATTCATTCATTATTAACAATACCAAGTATCAATATTTGTTTAAGTTAAAAGATGATAAAAGAAATAGCTCCCTTTGATTCTTAAAACTAGAATTTGATAGGGGAAGAAAATGGCTTCTTATACTTAAGTTTAATCAAATTTTGATCCGAGCATAGTCCTTTTATAATTTCTAAGATTAATTCTAACATAAAAATCTACATTCATAGTAATCTTGATTGATATTTTATTATCTGCTAAATCTTTCACTTTCTAACTTTTTCATAATTATTTTATTGTGAAGAGTTAAAATATTTTTTTATTGTCATGGGTCTTAATATAATTTTAAAAATGATATTTAATTATAATTTCATTATTGATAATATGAAACCCATTACAATCAAATAATTTTTTTTTGTTTTTATTATTCCAACTAAAATTTAGTGTCCCATTTAGTTGTCATTTAATTTTTTTTATTTAGTTGTACTTTATTTTTCATTATTCATACTAACAAACATGACTGTTTAATTATGCAAAGAATGGAAAAATATATATATTTTTAACTATTTATTTATTTAGTGATTTTTCAACATAAATTAAATAAATATTTAGTATTATTGATTTTGAATGTTCAATGTTTGATAATTTTAATATTTACAGTACTCTTCTCATATAATAAAATCAATGGTGAAGTATCAACGATATATATATATAATTCAAAAGATTACATTATTATGTCTATTTATCTCTCTTGCCCAAAAATTAAAGTAAAAATATACATCATATAGACCAATACTCAATTCAGTTCATTTATTATCTAAGTTACCAACATCTAAATCTACTTAGTTTAAATTGTAATATATTTTTGAAAATAAATATTAAATAACAATAGTAACTTTTAATGAGACCCACATGTTTTTTTTTTATCAAGATTTGACATCTAATATTTTGATTTTATTGAAGCCACAACACCACAATTACTACAGAACATTACATAATCTCAAGAATGTCATCACAAATCTTAGTTATTCAATAAATATAAGATTTATTTATGTCTAAAAAATCACAGTAAAATAAAAAATAGAGTTAGAGTTGGTAGGAGACCCATCAGTTCTGCCCTTCCCTTCAAATTTGTGCAGAGAAACCTACATAAAAAAACGCAGGTCTAAACCACGAAATTAACATCATCGAAAAATGAAGTATGATGTCATTGTCAGGTACTTCATTATTAATATTTTAGTAAAAATACTAGATCGTACAGTTTAAGCAGTATCCGCAACTCTAATCCCATTAAGAAAGATAACATTTCATGCTCAATCATTTGAACTAAAGTAATAGACTAAAATCCTTGTCCTATGCAACGAAGTTATCCCGGATTTTTCAGTATTCAAGTTACAGAGTCACCCTTTTAGGCATCACAAAAGGCAAATTTAATTTGCAATCCTTCTGTTTATCGGTTTACAGTCCACCTTTTCCCTGAGGGTCCCTGTTTTCCCTTTGCACCAGTCAATTTCTACATGCAATCTCCGAGTCCATTTCTATGTAATCCAATAGGAAGACTATATTCTTTTCTGCGCGATCAGATTCCTCGTCATCATAGTATATTCTCATGGGCATGTCTTTAAAATGACCCAAATCATGGGGTACTTTTGGCATCCGCTCTGCACCTAGAGTTGATACCTGAAAATCAAAACTAATCATTCTTTTAATATGAGATGTCTCTTTCTGCTATCACCACTTATATAAGCACAGTTAGCCATTTATTTTGTTACCTCTAGGACTTATTCATCAGATACTTCTCCAAACCCTCCCAACTTCATCTAATTTCTTATGGTATTCTTGACTATAGCTTTCAAGCCCTTCCATGCGAGGACACCCATATCTAATGGAAGGAGTGTTGGCAGTTTCAACTTTAAGATACATATAGAAGAAACATATAGAAGAAAGTACATTTATCATGAAAAGAATGTATGTAGAAATTCTTTGGCAATAACACATTTAAAAGTCAAATCATTTCTAAATCAATTACCAGCATTACTGATGCCAATACAATATATAAAAACTTCGCTTTTTTAATATTTTGTTATAAAGATAGCCTTGGATAATTTGTTCATAGGTGGGATAAAACCTAAACCCTAAATTTTTTTTTTTTCCTTGATAAAAAATGTAATGATAATTTCTTGAAATCTATGACTGTAAATGAAGAAAAGGGAAATTTGTAGGTGTAGGGAATAGCTAGACTGAAAAGTAGGAATGATCAGAATCAGATTAATATGCAGATATTAATCGACGACTAGAGAGTTACGTGGACGAGAGGATTGTATTTTGTTACAACTTGCATATTTTTCTTGCAATTATCAAATAATATTGATTAATATTAAAATTTATTTAATCTATGTTTAGATATTTATTCTTAATAATATCATTGTATATTCAATAAGATTAGGATTTCCCAGGGGTATAGGATAGAATTGCTGCTCTTAGTTTATTCTGCTGCACCTTCTCCCTCTGTATACGAAGCTTTCTTCCTCTTCTTCATAAAGGAATTCTGATCAAAAACTAGCTGCTTGCAGATTTTGGAAACAAATTTTCTCTAATCATTTTCCTTACAGGTGAAAGTCAATCTTCTTATATTTCTGTTAACCGAACCAACTCTGTAGTCTATTAACATCAAATCACGATCGATCATCTATAATCACACTACTTACAGCAAATTAAGAAAAGAGAAACATGGCAAGGAAGAGAAATATATCACCTCGCATTCTCAGACTTCTCCAACTACAACAACAACCATCGCAACTCATTCCTCCTGCTCGCATTCTTAAACAGCGATCAAACCTACCTCCCCGAATCCTCGAACTTCGGGCTGAACAGCAGCAACAAGAAGAACAAGCAGCACAGACCATTCCTAGAGAAGCACGACATCGGATGGTAAGAGAGACCGAGACACATTGCTCTGAATCTGATTTGCACTTGCAGTTACAACTAGCATCAATGGAACGCCCAGTGATGTTGCAACACCAAGTATTATTACAGCAGCAAACTCTTATTATGGAAAAACAATTCAAGATACAAGAAGAACAACACGTAGTACAGCAAAAGATCAAAGAGGAAGAAAACCTTGCAAATGAATCCACTGTAGAGTACAAAAGACTAACATTTTTTTTGGAAAAAGATAACTCGTTTATGACCCCATGGAATTGGAACCCACAACAGAAACAAACCCTGCAGTCAAGGCATGAGCCGTATTACTCATTTAACTTAATGAAGCCGCCGTTGAAGATCAAATTGTAAGCTATATTATAATTTGTGTAGTCATAGTCGTTGTTTAGTGATGCGGTGAAGTGTAAAACTCGTTATTGTTAGTTATCCAGTCCATACTGTATCAAGAATTTAATGAATATCTATTGTATGTCATCATGACCCTGCAATTTTTTGGATTGATTAACTCTAATTTTCTGTTTTATATTGCTCGTTTTAAACAGGTAATATTAACATTACTAAATAATCGACTACCCTAAATAGTCATACAAAGGGATGGCTCTCTTTGATTCTTGAAAATAAAGTGTGATAGGGAGAAGAAAATGGCTTCTTATGTTTCCGTTTAACGAAATTGTGATTGAAGTATAGTTTCTCTATATTTCTTAAGATTAATTTTTAACATCTAACTCTATCTTATGTTGATCTAAATTGTTGTTTTATTATCTGTTAAACCTTTTACTTACTAAAACTTTTCATAATTATTTTTATTGTAAAGAATAAATATTATTATTTTTTTAATGTCGTGATTTTTAATATAATTTTTAAAATAATATTTAATTATAATCTCATTATTGATATAATAAAAATCACTATAAGATGATAATCAAGTAATTTTTTTAGTTTTATTATTCTGTGTAAAATTTGATATTTTGAAGAAAATTATTTTTAACCATGCATTTATTTAGTGGTTTCCTTGCATAATAAAATATTTATGTCTATTCAATGTTTGATAATTTTAATATTACTAAATAATTGACGAAACACTTTTTATATTATAAATCAATCATGAAATATTCATGTAAATAGACAGATGATATATATGAAATTCAAAAATATATATCAATAGACCAACATTCAGCTCCATTTGACAACAATTAAAATCTATTTCTTCAATCTTACAATAATTATGATTTTTTTTATTCAAGATACGGTGAAAATTGATATAAGATGATGATCAAGTAATTTTTTTTAGCTTTCTTGTACTATGTAAAATTTGATATCTCATTTGATTATCATTTGATTGTTTGATTAAGTAATATTTTATTTTTTATTCTTTATAGTATTAAAATATTCTCTTTTAATTACCCCCAGACTGAAGAAAATTATTTTTAACCATGTATTTCTAGCATAAATAAAAGAAAAAATTAGTATTATTATTTATGCCTATTCAATGTTTGATAATTTTAATATTACTAAATAATCATAAAATAATCAATAAAACTCTTCTCATAATATAAATCAATCATGAAGTATTCACGCAAATAAACAAATGGCATATATAAATCTCAAAAATATACATCAATGACCAACTCAGCAGCTCCATTGGTTTATTATCACAGTTTGGAACAATAAAAATTTAATACCTCAATCTTACGATAATTATGATTTTGAAACAACAACATCACAAGATCAAACAGATTCTTGAATAATCTAAAAAATGTCATCACAAATCTTTGTTAGTCAACAAATACAAAACTTGTTTATGTTTAGTAAATCACAACATAATGCAAAATGGGGTCAGAGTTGGAAGAAGACCCATCAGTTCTTCCATTCCCTTAAAATTTGTGCAATGAAACCTGCATGCTAAATAAAGCCCTAAACCATGAAATTAACCACATCCCAAAACAAAAGATGATGTCTTTGTTAGGTACTTCATCGTTAATATTTGGAGGTAAAAATGCTAGATAGCACGGTTCAAGTAGAATATGCATATGGGGTACAAAAAAACAACTCTAATCACAATAAAAACTACAGCACTACATGTTCAACCATATCAACTGAAATAATAATATAACGCCCTCAAATTTTAAAGGGTTAGAATAATACTAAAACAATCGTAAAATTCATGTAATTATAAAAAATTTTATATAATTTAAATAAAATTTATAAATAAATCAATTAGTTAAATATTTCTAATTATGAATAATCACTAGTTTTTAAAATAAATTTTAAAATTAAATAACAAAAATAAAAGAAAATTCTCAAAAGTCCTAATGCATAGAGAACCAAATGACAGTAAAAACTCGACTAAATCCATCTTCTAAGTGTACAATCCTTCAATCATTTAGATTTACAATAAACTATAGTGAGTTTTAAACTCAGTAAGTATATTAATTTTTTATATACATAAAATACATACATACCTATATACAATGTACTTATAAACAATGCATACACATTATATGGCATAGGATGAAATCATATTCGTTTTAAAAATTTTGTAATACTTAAATATTATATAAAATTCTTTCAAAATTTTTTAAGAATATCTCTCTTCAATTACCTTTTAGTAGAACTTTACATATCACTTAACACTTAATGAGCCAATGTCACCCATCGATGACATACTGTATGTAGGGTAAGCGCAAGTGAAGTATTTAATTTATTAAAAAAAATAATAAACATTTATACTCGAAGGTAAGAGCCACACTCTCACCTTGATCATCAGTGAGTCCTTCCACATGCACAAATACTTTTTCACACGAATGTGAAGACCACTATACTTAAAGTACCCCTAGGTCTCTCTCATATCATACGGAATAATAAATAATAATAATGATACTAAACCCAAAAAAATTGTCACACTAAACAATAAAGGCTTCATATAACTTATAATTGCCTACTAAAAAATAATGAAATTTGATATTCTAACTTACAAAAGTTAACTTTCATGAGTACTTTTCTTACAAAAATACTTTCTCATTACATTAAATACAATGCACATGTTCATGCTTAAATGCCAAAACACAGATATAAAAGTAATCACAATAATATGATAATAAATAATTACAATCACAATAACAAATATACTTATAAAACAATCACATAAATGCATAACAATATCAAAACAATACTTTCAAAAAAATTTATAGTTTAAAAATATTCTCGAAAATATATTCAAATATATACATACATTTATTATGATTTTTTTAAAAAAAATCTAGTATACTTACTTATCAACGAACACAATAAAAAATAACTTAAACCTTTCAATCTCATAAAATTAAGTTTTTTTATTGTCTAAACTTAATCACTTATCCTGATAGTATTATACCATATGCTGAGTAACCGCCAATGATTAAAATTTAAAAAGTACAATATATTCTCAAATATCATAAAATTTTGTAAAGATAATAAAGATATATAAACAGTAAGTTATTAAAACTTTTGAGTCTAAATTCATACTTTAACTATCTAAAATAAATTTTATTTTCAAAATATCAAATTCTACGAAACAAAAATTGGCATTGAGTTATTTTCATTCAAAATTTTGTAACAAATCAAAAACATAGAATTTTATCTTAAAATTTTAATATGATAAACTAGACATAATTAAAAATCAGTATACAAAATTTTATAATTTTTTAAAATACTATAGTTAACTAAAATAATTTCGTTATTCAGTTCTTCTATAAAAATAAAAAATTTTCTATATCTTGGAGTCAAATTCGAAAAATTAAAAATTAAAAATATAATAATTTTTTATCAAACAAAATTCATAATAACCCTAAAAATGTCTAATTTATTCACTTAAAATAATTTTGACAAATTTAAAATATATAATTTTATAAAATTCATAAATTGAACCACTGTCATAATATTATCTCTGCATAAATTTTATTTTTTTATAATTATCTCTCCATAAATAAAAATTTTTTAATTTGTTAATAATAAAATTTTAACCCTAACATCACAATCTGATTATAAATTTCAATTATCATATTCTATAAAATTTAATAATAAAATTGCTTATTACTAATAACGAATCATTAATCCAAAAATTGATATAAAATTAAAAAAAAAAAAAGCTTACTATTTCTTTTTTGCCTTTTTCCTATTTCTTATCTCTTACTCTTACTCTATTTCTTTCTCCCAAATATGTTAAAACCTTAAACACAAATAAATCATTCTATTTATACTAGAATAATTTATCAATTCAATCTCTAATTTAACTTTCTTTATCTATTTAACTCCAAATTTATAATTTATTCTTAAAATATTCAATTATTTTCTATATAATACATATTTTTTCAAAAATATAACTTATTATCTATATATAAATATATAACATATATTGAAAGAAAATAGGGTGTTACAACTCTCCCCACTTTACAAGAATTTCGTCCTCGAAATTTATACATACTTTAAATATCAAACAATTAAGGATATTTCTCTCACATTTCCTCTTTTTGTTCCTAAGTTACTTCCTCTATTGAATGGTTTTGCCATAAAACTTTTACAAAAAAAATATTTTTAGTACACAACAATTGCTCTTTACAGTCTAAAACTTGAATAGGTATCTATTCGTAGGTTAGATCTTCTTTAAGTTAGAGTAATTTATAAGTTAAAACGTGTTAAATCAAGAATATATTTATGTAGCATAAACACATGAAACACATCATAAACTCCAGATAGTGGAGGAAGAGCCAGTCTATAAGCCACATCTTCTCAATAAATCTTAGACTTAATATTTCCTTTTCACCAAATCTCATAACTCTTTTCATTGGAGCAACTTTCAAAAATACCTTGTCACCTACAATCAATTCCAAGCTTTTTCTTCAATTGTCTACATAGCTCTTTTGCTGCTTTGAGCTATTCTCATTCTTTCTTTTATCCTTTCAACTGCTTCACAAGTTTGTTGAACTATCTTGAGTCTTATCAATTTCCTTCCTCCAACTTCATCCCAATGTACTAAAAATCTACATTTTATTTCATAAAGAGCTTCATAATGAGCCATACCAATTGTAGATTAGTAACTATTATTGTACGCAAATTCCACAAGTGATAAGTGTTTGTCTTAACTACCCTTGAAATCCATTTCACAAACTCGCAACATATCCTCAAGAATTTAAATGGTTCTTTCATGTTATACATTAGATTGCGAGTGAAAAACAGTACTAAAGTTTAACTTCATACTCATGGCTCTGTACAAGCTCATTTAAAACATTTGTGAATTTTGAATTTCTATCAAGACAATAGAAATAAGAACTCCATGTAGTCGCACAATTTCATCAACATAAACTTATGCATACCTATCCATGCTGTAAGTAGTTTGCATAGGAATAAAATATGCTACTTTTGTCAACCTATCAATAACCATCTAAATGACATTAAAGCCCTTTTGTGTGTTCGGTAACCCAACAACAAAGTCCATGGCCATGCGTTTCCATTTTCATTCTGGAATTAATAAAGATTTCAACAATCTAGATGGCCTTTGATGTTCTACCTTAACTTGCTGACATGTCAAATATTGCTCAATAAATTGTGCAATTTCCTTCTTCATATTATTCCACCAATAAATCGCTCGCAAATCTCGATACAACTTCGTACTACTTGAGTGTAGGGCATATAGAGAGTTATGAGCTTCTAATAAAATTTCATACTTCAAGTTACAATTGTTAGGCACACAAAGCCTACCCTCAAAATGTAATTCTCCGTCATCGCCCACCATAAATCTAGATCTTTTGCCTGATAAAACTTCATCTATAATTTTTTTCAAATATTTATCACCCTTTTGTGTTTCTCTAATTCTTTTTATCAAAGTGGGTTGTAAGGATAATTGTGCATTAAATCTATTACCACTTCAATGTTAAACTTCTCAAAACCTAAAAGAATCTGCCTTTGAGTGGTTATAAGTGCTGCTATATGCCCCATAAACTTTCCATTCAAAGCATCTATAATAACATTAGTCTTTCTTAAGTGATAGTTTATTATGCAATCATAATTCTTGAGTAACTCAAGCCATCGACGTTGTCTTATATTTCACTCCTTTTGAGTGAAGAAGTATTTAAAACTTTTGTGATCTCTATATATCTCACATCTTTCTCCATAAAGATAATGTCTCCAAATCTTAAATGCAAATATAACTGCTGTCAATTCTAAATTATGAGTAAGATAATTTTATTCATAACTTTTCATATATAAGTGCACAATCATTCAATCATCTTGAATCACAATAAACTATAATAAGTTTTAAGTATAATTGAAAGATTGTGCACTTAGAGGATAGATTTAACTGAATTTCTATTGTTACTTGGTTTCCTGTGCATTATGACTTTTGAGAATTTTTTTATTTTTGTTATTTAATTTTATTATTTATTTTAGAGACTAGTGGTTATTCATAACTAAAAATATTTAACTAATTAATTTATTTGTGAGTTTCATTTAAATTATATGAAATTTTTTATAGTAATATGAGTTTTGTGAATATTTTAATATTATTCGACTTTTTAAAATTTGGAGTCATTACAAACAAACTCTAAAAGTTTGGTTCTATGCTTTAAGGTTGTCACAGATGTTTCAATATTAAAAGTGCAATCACCCTTTTATGCATCACAAATGAAAATTTAATCTCTAATCCTTCTGTTTACAGCTTATCACTCTACTTTTGCTAAGAGGGCTCATGTTTTCCTTCACACTTAGCAACTTTTACATGCAAATCTCCAAGTCCATTTATATGGAATCTAATAGGAAGACTCTATTCTTTTATGCGCAACCAAAGTCCTTGTCTACATAGCATACTTTCATGGGCATGTATTCAAATCACCGAATACTTATGGAATCCGCACTGTACCAAGAGTTGATCCCTGTAAATCAAAACCAATCTTTTTTTTTTTTTTAATATGAGATAAATCTTTGTGCTATCACCATAGATATCAACCAAGAATCCTACAAAAGCACAGTTAGCCATTTATTTTGTTACCTCAAGGGCCAAATCATCATATATTTCTCCAACTTCTTCAACTTCATCTAATTTCTTCTTGTGTTCTTGACTATAACTTTCAAGCTCCTCCATGCTAAGACACATGTATCTAATAAAAGGAATGTTGGCAGTTTCACTTTAAGATACATATAGAAGAAAGTACATTTATCATGAAACGAATGCATATAGAAGTTCTTTACCAATAACACATTTAAAAGTCAAATTATTTCTATATCAATTAACCAACATTATTGATGCCAACAATTTATTTTGAACAAAAATGAATCTTCTATTAGCCACAGAAGTTTGACAATTTACAAGAGAGTATTTTACTTTACAATTTTGGCTACATCATTATTTATTGATCCGAATCTGAAGACCAAAATAACAAATAATTTGGTTAGACCTTGTGATTTTGAAACATAATTGATATTAGAACTTGTGTTTGAATGTCGCTTATTGACTACTGAATTGAATTGTAAGAATTAGTTGAAATATATTAAGTATATTTGATAGACTTTTATATTTTTAAAAATTAATTGTTTGGTTTTGAATTTCTAATCTCTACGCTTTATACTCTACCTCTCTATCATTTGGGGTTAACAACCACAACTCAAGTACTTATCGTTTTAAATTTTTGGATCCCATCGTCTAAATAAGTTTGACGGTATACAAGTGAAGAAAGCTTTACTTATTTGACAATTTGTCTTATTTTAGATAAACATATCCACGGGGAATAGTCTTGAAAACATAGAGTTTTATGTCATCACAAAACTGTAACAGTACCTCATAGGCAGTAGACAACGCTTGTTTGCCCCATGAAACACCTTGAAAGACCACTCCACCCTCTTCCCCACCATCACCAACCTATATTCATGTATGATTAAATTAATTACACTATAAATCTATGTTTGAAATGAAAAATGAGATGCCAAATGTTCATGCCTAACTACTGTAACTCAGGCTTAGTCTTATCCTCCTCTTCCCATTTATCTATGATTTCTCTTTCTTCAGTTTTTTCATCTGTAAATCATTTCATACTTGAGGGAAGACATTGTTTTTAATTGATTCCAAACAGAAAAGTTGCAAACTTTGAATTGCATATTACACTTCTTTCTCGTATAGGTAAAAATAAAAGGTTTACAAGATATGAATATGAATGACTTGATAGCTAGTAATAAAATTATAAAGTTAAGTAGACGAAAGAAGATCGTTTTCTTCGTGGTCTTTTTTATTTTGACTAAAACAAAAGGTCGAGAACGAAATATTTAAAAAATGAGGAGGAAACATGGTTTAAGAGGTGGGTTTACAAAATGAAAAAGATTTGGAATGATGAATGAGTTTTGTGTGGCAAAGAGAAAAGAGAACTCTTTAACATACAAAGACAAAAAGAAGAAGAGTGAGTGTGACCTGCGAACACTAAACTGTAAATTGCGAACTGCTGGATATTTTGTGTGTTTCAAAATACACAATGTTCTAATTAATTAATTAATTATTATTATTATATATATATTAAACATGTAATAAATATTTTATTTATCTATTGATTACAAAATATGATTTAATTAATTATTATATATTATAATTTATGTCATTATTTGTTTGTTAATTACAAATTTTATATTGATGATTAATATTATGATAATATTTATTTGTGTTTAACGATGGCATAATATCTTATATTATAAAAGGAGGCCACCAAAAAGATAATATTCTTATTGTATTTCTATCTTGAGACCAAAAATAAAGCACTATATAGTTATTCTAGGGTTCTATATTTGGGAGTACAACCTTATCTAATTAAACTATTGAATCTTGAAAATTAAACTGCCATTGAACCTAATTTGCACCAGGATATTATCTTAGATGAGTGAAATCTTCTCTTAAGGATAATGCTTTTAGCATACTTTAACTTATTGATTTAATCTTGTGTTTTGTAATTTATTGTGCTAGCATCTGTCATCTCTAAAAAATTTTAACAATCTTATTGATTTAATCTTGTGTTTGTGATTTGTTGTGCTAGCATTCATGATCTCTAAAATTTTTCAACAATTGTAAGAAAAGATATATATATTTTTGATGAATGATGAGTGCAATAAATTTAATATAGAAGAAAAAAGTAGTTGGTGTTGATGATGGTACATATAAGAAGTACCATAAATGAATCCAAATATCGGTCATATGAGAGAAAAGTTTAATGTACATGAGGTACAAAACTAATTTTATTTTTATATATATCATGTTTCCCATAATATTATGATGCTTTAGTTTGATGTTTGATATGCATAGATATGGACTAGAAACTTAACATGTATATATAAAATAAAGAAAAATGTGTATGGTCATTTTAGTTGAATATATTTTAAATATGACATAGTATTGTAGGGATAAAAATATTTTTTCAAAGATAAAATTATGATATTATATGTATTTTAGATGAGTGCTTGTGTTTTCTTATATTGAAAGAAAGAAGGGATAATTTTGTTCGAGTTAAAACATAAATTATATATAAAATCTTCATCTTTTTTTAATTTACATCTTTTGATATAATTTTGGATATTTATGTTCAATATCATAATTTTATAATGCTTTATTTTAACCCCTATAATATATTAATTTTATTTTTAACTCAAAATCTTTTGAGTATTTAAAACTTGCATGATAAATTTTGTAAATATATTTATGATTACGTGATTTTGTCATTGTATTACTAAACTGAATTGAAAGTTTATTTTTGGATACTAACATGAATGTGATAGAAAAGAAGATCAATTTATTTATGTTTGTATTTTTTAATATTAAAGATATGAGAGAAGCAATTTTTTTTTGAAAATGTATATACATGGTAGTCTTATTTGATCATATCGTAGTCTTGTTATTTTTTTTCTAATTAATTTGGTTATTTATCTATAAATTATAATGTGTAGGTACCAAAAATTACACAATTTTATGTGTCAAATCTATTAGTGACCTTATATGATTGAGTTTATGAGTAATAAATAAATATATTAAAAATATACTTTATTATTATGTATGTCAAGTCTAATATATTGCTTATAAAAAATTAATATATTTTTGAAAGGCCCTATAATAGACTACAGTGTGATAATCCTTTACTTTTATGGAGATGAATTTCAATTGAAATTATATCTGTATATCTTGGTATTCTATGAAAATCAAACAAATTATCTTTAAAAGATATATTTGATCGCCAAATAAAGATATGTTTTGAGACTTATTGTTAATGAATCACCGACATATCTTTCAATTAATTAAAAGAAGTGAAGAAAACACATAGTTTAGTTTAGTTGTGTTATTATGCAACTAATTAAATCTAAGTTGCGAGCCAAATTATGATGTTAGAGTTGAATTTAATTAAATTCTCTTATACAAATCACCAAATAAAAATATTGGTGATTTGGACATTGAGGAGGAGATTATGCCTAGAACATAAGATAAAAATGATGATAACCCCACCTAGATGATCCCATGAATTAGGTTCATAGGGATAAAAATTAAACACTTGTTATCTTGCATCGCTATTGATATTACCCAAATATGTCAAGTTACTCCCTTTAGTAAGATAGAGTTTACCTATAAAGAATAGATAATGAGATTCTATACATTTAACAAACTTCACAGCTGAAAATGTTGCATGATGGTGTGTTTAAACTGTGGAACACACTTGATAAAGGTTCGCCTATATGAGTGTGAAAATGTGATTAGTTTCTATGAAAACTTAGGCAAACATCTTTAGAGCACTAATGAATTCTATGTAGGCACAGGGCCATTTAAAGTGTCAAATCGCAAAATAACTTTGTTGCAAAAATTTCATTGCGAGTAGCTATTTCTTTGACTCTGCAAAAAAACATTGGTTCATAAAAATGTTATATTTCACCAAATTCTTTGAACACAAAACTAGTTGTGCAATAGTTGGTTCATAACTTGAAAATGACCAATACATACACATTGAATTCCAAAAGATTTATTGGTAATTATTTTGTATATTATGAAATAAAATAAGAGTGTTGGATATTTTGTATATTTCAAAATACACAACCTCTTAATTAATTGACCATTATATATATATATATATATTAAAAATATAACTAATATTTTACTTATTTGCTAATTATTAAATATGATTTAATTAATCATTATATATTATGAGTTGTGTCATAATTTGTTTGTTAATCATAAATTTTATATTAATGATCAATATTATGATAATATTTATTTGTGTTTAATTGCAATATAATAAATTATACTATAAAAAAAGGCAACCAATACTTTGGGAAGAAAATATTTTTCTGATTGTTTTTTCTATTTTGACATAAAAAAATAAAATATTGTATAACTACTATAAAATTTTATATTTAAGAATGCACTTAATAGAATCAAACTATTGAATCCTAAAGATTAGGCCACCATTGAACCTCATTCGACACCAGAATATTATTAAGGGCAATACTTTTAGTATGCCTTGATTTATTGAATCAATATTGTGTTTGTAATTTCTAGTGCTAGCATCCATCGTCCTTAAAATTTTCAACACGAACAAACATAGTATTAATATTATCGAATTTGATCACTGTCCTCCATCATTTTTTCGCTAGCCGCTGCTCTTTGTTTTTCTAATTTTGAATGATGTGTTTAGACTTCAACCAATACATAAATTCATTGTGTCATCAATTCACACTATAAGTTTTGATTTCTAATATTATTTAATTAGTGTTTCAATATTTAATTTACGGATTATAATTTATTAATATAATATTTTTATACAATATTTGTATTTTGTTAAGAAAGAATTATTATTCTTAGTTTATTTTGCTGCACCTTCTACCTTTATATACCAAGCTTTATCTTCTTCTTTAGAATGGAATCCTGATCAAGAACTAAGTGCATAGAATTTAGAAACAAATTTTCTCTATCTTTTTTCTTATGTTAGGTTCATATTTTATATTAGTTCATTCCGTATCAAAATAATTAAATTGATAAATAGTAAATATAAAACAGTACAAATAAACAATATCAAGTGAACAGCATTTGGAGGGAATAGTAGATGAATAGTTTATGACAGAAAGCTGGCACTCGACTTATATTTGGTGTTTGCTAAAGCATTATAAATAGTATCAAATAGTGCATGAACATCGATATATATGAATAGTGCATGTTATAAAGAGTATCCAAGTACTGGACTAGCAATGATAGGCACTCAAGTAGTGAATAGTATCAATAAATAGTGCAGATAAGCAGCACACATAAATAGTAAATTTATAAAAAAAGAAGAAGAATATATATACATATATATATTCAAAAAGTTGAACTGTAATACTTTATTTTTCTTTAATATATATTATATATTTATATATAAATAATAAATTATATTTTTGGATATATGTGTATTATATAAGAAAATAATTAGATACATTAAAAATAAATTATAAAGGTTAATTTATGTTTAGGTTTTTGAAGTATTTGGGAGAAAAAAAAAAAGAGAACAAGAGTGAGAGACAAAAATAGATAAAAACACAAATGATAAATAATAAATTTTTTTTCTTATTTTATATTAATTTTTGGATTAATAATTTGTTATTAGTAGTAAACAATTTTATTACTTAAATTTTATAAAATATGATGATTGAAACTTATAATCAGATTGTAATATTAGAATTAAATTTTTAGAATTAATAAATTAAAAAAATTTTATTTCTAGAGAGATAGCCGAAATAAAATAAAATTTTTACAGAAATAATATTATGACAATGACTCAATTCATTAATATTGTAAAATTGTGTGTTTTGAATTTATCAAAACTATTTTAAGTGAATAAATTAGACATCTTTAGAATTATTATGAGTTTTATTTGATTAAAAAATATTATATTTTTTATTTTTAATGATTTTTTAAATCTTGTTCTAGAATATAAAAAATTATTCATTTTTGTAAAATAATTTAATGATGAAATTTTTTTAGTTAACCAAAGTATTTTGAAAATTTATAAAAATTTATATACTAATTTTTAATTATATCTAATTTATCATATTAAAATTTCAAAGCAAAATTCTATATTTATGATTTATTATAAAATTTTGAATAAAGATAACTAACTGTCAATTTCTATTTAGCAGAATTTAAAATTTTAAAAATAAAATTTATTTTAAATAGTTAAAGTATAAATTTAGATTCAAAAATTTTAATAAGTTATTGCCTATATAACTTTATTATCTTTACAAAATTTTATGATATTTGAGAATATATTATATTTTTTAAAAATTAAAAATTGAGAGCTACTCAGCATATGGCATAACACTGTCAAGATAAGTGATTAAATTTAAACTATAAAAAATTTTAGTTTTATGAGAAATTTGAGACCTAATAAGATTATATGTACTTTGTAAAAATGTATATGAGTCTTATGAATGCTAATTTTTTATTATTGATAAAAGCAATTAACTTTACTTTTATTGTGATCATTAAAAGGTAAATATACTGAACTTTATTAACAAAGAATCACAATAAATATATGTATAAGTTTGAATATATTTTCAAGAATATTTTTCAATTATAAACTCTTATAAAAAATATTGTTTAATATTATTATATAGTTATGTGATTGTTTATAAGTATATGTATTATTGTGATCGTAATTATTTATGATTGTGTTATTGTGATTATTTTTATGTCACTTACATTAGCATTCAAGTATGAACATATGCATTGTATTTTAAGTAATAAGGAAGTGATTTTGTAAAAAAAAAAAAAAGTACGAATAAAAGTTAAATTCTGTGTATTAGGATATCAAATTTTATTACTTTTTTTATAGGCATTTATAAGTTATATGGAGTTTTTATTATTTAATATAATTATTCCTTCAGATTTGGTATTATTATTATTATTCTTTGTTTCGTATGATATAGAAGAGACCTTTGAGAGTATCCTTGGGTATAGTAATTTTCACATTTGTGTGAAGAACTATTTGTGCATATAAGAGGATTAAGGTAAGGATATGGCTCTTAGTTTCGGGTATTAGTGTTTATTACTTTTTAAAAAAATTATATGAGTCACTTACGCTTACCCCATATATGGTATGTCATGAACGGGTGATATTGACTTATTTAATGATAAGTGATATATGAAATCCTCCTAAGAGATAATTAAAGGAAGATATTTCTAAAAAAATTTGAAAAAAACTTATATAATATTTAAGTATTAAGAAATTTTATGTGTCAAACATGATTTTATCTCATTCCATATCCTGTGCATGTATGGTATATAAGTATATATGTATTTTATGTATATGCAAAATTAGCATACTTACTAAGTTTAAATCTCACTATAATTTATTATAATTTTATATGATTGAAAGATTGTATACTTAAAGAATAAATTTAATCAAACTTTTACTATTACTTGGTTTCGTAAGTGTTAGAATTTTTTTTTAATTCTGTTATTTAATTTTATGATTTATTTTAGAAATTTATAATTATTTATAATTAGAAATATTTGATTAGTTAATTTATTTATAATTTTTTTTTATAAATTATATAAAAAATTTTTATAGTCATATGAGTTTTTGTGAATGTTTTAATATTATTTAACCTTTTAAAATTGGAAAGCGTTACATGAACATAATAAAGTGACAGTTATTTTGAAGGTTTCTAAACATTTTAAATAGAAATTTCTTTCTCTAAATTTATTAATAGCATTACTCATTATTTTTCTTGAAAAAAAATACAAATCACGTACTTATAAGTGAGATTTATTTAAATATTTTTTCTTAAAAGATTTCTAAACTTTCTCTTTCTACAATTTAACTATAAAGCTTTTAGAGCTCTGATTGTTATTGATGGATAGAGATTTTAGCCATGTGAACGTGATGTTAAAGGATTTTATTGAGGAAAAAAGATTTCAGAATTTTCAATAATAAGATTGTTCAAAGTTAGTCCTTCAAAATTGAATTATAAGAATTTTTGTAAGAAATTACTATTTATAAATTTTTTTTTATTAGTAAAATATTTTAGTAGTTTTTATTATCAATTCAAAAACTTTTTATCTTATAAAGAGATTCTTTATAATATTTTTATTCTCAGTTCGAAAAGTTTTTATCTTATAAAGAGATTTTTTATAAGATTTTTATTTGTTAACAAATTTTTATATTCAATTTATTTTAATTATTTTTTTAATTATTAATTGAATTTGTTCTTATGATTTAATTGTCATAGGCTAATATTAATTAGTTACAGATTTATTATTTTTAATTCATTTAAAATATAACAAATTTTAACGTCTTTCAATTTATTAATTTTTTTTTTTTCATAAAATACCTTTTACCCTCTTCAAATATTCTAGATTCTAAATTTAGGTACTAATTTTCACCTTATATGTAAAAGATAATCTTTTTATCCTTCTGTTAACCCGGACAAACGATATTATGTATAAACATCAAAACCCGATTGATCATCTATAATCGCACTACTCGCAGCTAGTTAAGAAAAGAGAAACATGGCAAGGAAGAGAAACATACACCTCGCATTCTCAGCCGTCTCCAACACCAGCAACCATCGCAACTCGTTCCTTCTACTCGCATTCTTTAACAGCAATCAAACCTACCTCCCCGAATCCTCAAACTTCGGGCTCAACAACAGCAATAAGAAGAACAAGCAGTACAGGCCATTCCTAGAGAAGCACGACATTGTATGGTAAGAGACACCGAGACACGTTGCTCTGAATATGACTTGTACTTGCAGTTAGAACTAGCTTCAATGCAACGCCTAGTGATGCTGCAACACCAAGTAATATTACAACAGCAAACTCTTATGATGGAAGAACAATTCAAGATACAAGAACAACAACATGTAGTACAGCAAAAGATCAAAGAGGAAGAAAACTTTGCATAAGAATCCACTGTGAACTACAAAAGACTGACATCTTCTTTGGAAAAAGATGACTCGTTTCTGACCCCGTGGAATTGGAACCCAGAAGAGAAACAGATCATGCAGTCAAGGCCTGAGTCGTATTACTCATTTAACGAAATGAAGCCACCATTGAAGATCGAATTAGAAGCTTCGGTATAATTACTATAGAAAAGTCGTTAGAGATTTGGTGAAGTGTAAAAATCTGTTATTGACAGTTATCCACTCTACTAGTGTAAGTTGTAATGTACATGAATCTTACAAAGACTGTTCGATGTTCTGAGTTAGTAGTATAATCCTGGGCATGTTATTTCAGAACAATGTCATTAATTATCTTAGCACTAATTGTCATTCAATTCTTTGATAATCTAGAATCTTTCTTCATAAGTATTATTTCTTGTACTTTCCACAGAATCTTATCTAAGTTTTCAGGGATAAGAGGTTGAGGAGGGCAACGAGTGACGTTCAGGACATTTAACAGAGTAACATAAAGTAAAATTTATAGCTTATCGCTATGTATTATGTAATGTACATGAAGAACATTACAATCAGTACATGAGAAGATTGGACTTACTGCCTCTTTGCCATTCACTTTTGGCCTTCCTCAAACCTTTACAAATGTACTGCTACTGCTTAAAATAAATTAACAAAATCGAAAGAGAAATAATCTTTCTTTCTTTCTTTCTTCTTTTCAGCAGAATACTATCTACAGAGTACAGTTCCAAGTGTATCACATAGATTTTGAATGGTCTGTTGCTTTTGTGTTGCTTGCAACTCTTGAAGTGGCGTCTCTTCATAACACCTGCGACAAACACGGTACACTATAGTGAACAGGCTAGAGCCAATAAGCCTTTTTACAACTTTATGGAAACAAGTTCTTGCTTCAAAAAACAACATTACGCGGAAACACATGATACGGGCAGAAATTAAGAATCACCATGTGGAGTCAATTGGAAATTGCAATTTTCACAGGTTGCACAAGCTGTTTGATAAGAGGACCCTAGAGAAATTAACGTGCCAGAAGTTAACAGTGTAAAAGTACAATCAAACAAATGATGAAATCATACATTTTGTTGTAAGCTAGAGCCTGAGCCAGATTCAATAGCTTGGAACTTGAAGTGAGCCTTTGGTAGACGCTTGGAGGAAGGGGCATCTGCAACATCAAACAGGCTTTCAAACCGAATGTCTGAATGATTATTTATAGGTATAAATCACATACACATGTATAATCTATGTGTCTGTTTGCAACTGGGGTGTGTTATGACAATATAGATAGATATAAACATATGTGAGCACAAAAAGGATAAATGTAGCATACAGTGACTTCTGAAACCTCCAGAGGAAGATTTTGCACTTGTTAAGCCATGAAGGCCCTCATTTGCCTTGCCTTTTCAATCTTTGGCAACATGGCAGATGCTCCACACATGCATCTTTCAATGAATTTATGCTAAGTTTCAAATTAAGAGAAAATAACTTTAGGTACAAGAATAGAACAAAAGAATGCTTAATAGCATAAGAAAAAAAGCAATGAAACCGAACATTAACATACTTCAAACCTTATTCAATGCAAGTGTCCTTCTTTAGTAGTTTTTTGTGGCAAATACACAAGCAATAATTCAACCTATGTAAGTTCAAAAATAAAATTATATAGAAACAATATTAGCATACCTTTAGCATTTCAGCTGCAGTGGGACGAAGTAGTGGATCTTTTGTCAAACACTAACAAAATCATGAAAAACAAGAGACGTACAATGAGAATCATTAAGGTTTAAACACTACGACCTATGTGTCACAGAATGTGGGCTGGACGTCAAGATAGAAGCAGAAAGACAGCATAAAATGGCCCAAATGCAAGCCTAAACTTGGCCCAACTTCTAGAAGGCCCAAGCATTCAAAATATCCTACATTGGAGGGAAAAATTGAAAGGATTTTTCAAACATTTGAGTTTGAATTTTCCCTCCCATTTGCCTAAAAATTGTAGAGAAAATCCTAACCATCCAAAGTGACTTTTGCAAAACAAATCCTAGCCCTCCATTCCACCAACCTCCGACTATAAATAAGCCTCATTTCCTTAGGCCAAAGCATCCACTAAAGTGTAAACACAAGTAGTCCTAAAGAGTTGTAAAGCTTTGTAGTCTTGTAATCTCTTCATTCAATTCAAGCATTCTTCTTCAAGTTTTCTTACCATTTCTTACTTTCTCTAGTCTCCCAAGTATCTTAACGTGCTAATAATCACCTTCCGCGCAACAACAAAGGCTTGCTTAGTGTAGGAGCGAGAGTTTCACTTGCTAAGTGCCGCACGGATCCTACGAAGATCAAATGTCCCGTGACACGTGGTATCAGAGCGAAGTTCATGGGGATAACTCAAAATTTCATCAAACATAATTCTTATCATGTCGAACAAGGAGGCGAAGCCAAGCAATGGTGTTGAAGTGCTGCAGGAGGAGTGCGGCCCGGAAAGGGCCGCTATGGAAGGAAGAATCCGTCGAAGGATCGCTCTACATCCAAGGATGCATTCCGCTCTACTGAGGCGAGGTTAGCCAAGCTTGAGCTAACAATGGGCGATGTGTTAGACCGCCTCGACGCTCTCAAAACAAGGATGGACGACCGCGAGCAAGACGCCGACGCTACCGAGATGGAAGGTAAGTTCTACGATGCCTTCAACTCTTTTGTTGCTTCCATAAACCAGGCCATGAAGGAATTTAAGCAAAGCATGGCAACACAAATGAGCGCTACCAGCGCGGGGTTAGACGACGTAAAACAAGACCTCGCCATATGCAAGGCTGCAATAGCATCCGGGGCTACTACAAGTGGTGTACCAAGGGTTCGAGTTCCTGACCCACCAAAGTTTGTAGACAAGCATGATGCCAAGAAAATAGAGAACTTTCTTTAGACGATGGAGCGCTACCTAAATGCAGTGAATGTGCACGACGACACCGACAAGATCAGCACGTGCACCCTCTTCTTCGAGCACGATGTGGCACTATGGTGGAGACGCCGCCATACCGAAATAGAGAGGGGTTATGCATCATTGACACTTGGGTCGCATTCAAAGCAGATTTCAAGAGACAATTCTACCCCGAGAATGCGGAAGAAGTGGCAATGAGGAAGTTTCGCGGGCTGAAGCAGCAGGGGTCGATCAAGGACTACATTAGCGAATACAACTCCCTAATGCTAGAAATACTAGACATGCCAGAGAAGAATCGATTGTGGTTCTTTCTAGACGGACTGCAATCGTGGGCGGAGCAAGAATTGAAGCGGCGAAATGTCCAGAACCTTACTTCAGAAATTGCGGCAACCGAGATGCTAATCAAATATCACCGCGAGCCTTCCAAGGGCGATAAATGTAAGAAAACGACTTCGAACTCCAACTGGGACAGCCATGATAAAAGTGGGGGAGACCGACCTCATAAGGTGGATCCGCAACCAAACCGTCCGCCAAGGGACGAGAGGCGCAACGAGGGGCATAGGGCGCAGGAGAAGCAGAAGTGGAATTGCTTCCTTTGCGGAGGAGCGCACCACACCAAAGAATGTCCGCAATGCTCCAAGCTAAACGCCATCATCGGCGCCTACGAGAAGTCGCAAGAGGATGCGCGCCTAGGTTCGATGCGCGTCCTCAACTCTATCAAGGCTAGGGAGACGTCCAAGGGATTGACGTCCAAGGCCAAGGCTGCAGTGAAGCTTGATCTTGGCAAGACACTGAAGTATGTCGACGCCAGTATCAATGGGGTATGCTGAAAGTCTTGCACAGCAATTAGGCTTAGCGCACGTCAAGGAGTCGGGATAGGTGAAGGTTGTCGACCAACCTCCTCGGCCAATTCGCGGAGTCGCTCGAAAGGTGCCGATGCAGATTAGGTCATCGCGCGACATGATCGACTTAACTGTCATGTCAATGAGCGACTTCGACATAGTGTTGGGCGACGAGTTCATCGATTGCATGCTGCCCTTCACCTTCATAGAAGACGGGTGCATAGAGTTCAACGATGCGAGGAAGCTCCACAAGGTGCCGATTAAGCGGAGACCCGTCAATGCTAGGGTGTTGTCCACATTACAAGTTGCCAAGGGAATCAAGAAAGGGGAGGACACCTACCTCACCATTTTAAAGAAAGATGATACTTCCGCAACCACAATCGACGTCTCGGAAGAGGTTCAAGGCATTCTTCGAGAGTTCAACGACGTGATGCCTCCCGAACTGCCGAAGAAACTTCCACCAAGACGTGAAGTGGACCATGAGATCGAGCTCGACGCTGGCACTAAACCTCCGGCCATGGGACCCTACCGCATGGCACCGCCCAAGTTCGAGGAACTCCGTAGGTAACTTAAGGAGCTGTTAGAGGCCGGATTCATACGGCCCTCAAAGGCACCATTCGGCACACCGATTTTGTTCCAGCGGAAGCATGATAGGAGCTTGCACATGTGCATTGACTACCGGGCGCTAAACAAGGTGACAGTTAAGAACCGCTATCCGATCCCCCGCGTAGATGACCTCTTCGATCGCCTTGGGAATGTTCGATGGTTCTCCAAACTCGATCTAAGGTCCGGCTACTGGCAAGTGTGCATCGCTGAGGGAGATGAGCCAAAGACAACATGTGTAACCAGGTACGGATCATATGAATTCCTAGTTATGCCTTTTGGTCTCACCAACGCACCTGCCACCTTCTGCACCCTCATGAACAAAATCTTCCACCCATTCCTTGACAAGTTTGTGGTCGTATACTTAGACGACATCGTGGTCTACAGCGATAACCTTAAGGATCACGGGGAGCACTTAAGGTTAGTCTTTTAAGCCTTGCGAGACAATGAGCTATACGTAAAGAAGGAAAAGTGCTCGTTCGCTCAACAAGAGGTGATGTTTTTAGGCCACAAGATAATGGGTGGGCGAATACACATAGATATGGCCAAGGTACGTGCCATCCAAGAATGGCAATCCCCTACCACCGTAATGGAGTTAAAATCCTTCCTTGACCTAATCAACTACTACCGACGCTTCATTCAAAGGTATTCCGCTCGAGCAACACCCTTGACTAACTTGCTTAAGAAGAAGGAGACATGGGAGTGGTTGCCAACATGTCAAGCAGCCTTCGAAGACCTTAAGCAAGCCGTGATGGAGGAGCTGGTTCTCTTACTGCCCGACTACTCTAAGTCATTTGAAATGCACACCGACGCGTCAGACTTTGCAATTAGGGGAGTCCTTATGCAAGATAGGCACCCCATTACCTACGAGAGCCGCAAGTTAAATGACACGGAGCGAAGATATCCCATGCATGACAAAGAGATGACAGCAATCATCCACTACTTGCGGGGTATGGCGACACTACTTGCTTGGAAGCCGGTTCGTGATCAAAACCGACAACGTGGCGACGAGTTACTTCCAAAATCAGAAGAAACTCAGCCCCAAGCAAGCACGATGGTAGGACTTCTTGGCAGAATTCGACTACGTAATGAAGTACAAGCCCGAACGTGCAAATGTCATGGTCAACGCATTGAGTCGCAAGGCGGAGTTTGCTAACATCAGCCGACCCAAGTGCGACATCATGAAGCGCGTGAAGGAAGGCTTGATCAATGACCAATTGGTCAAGAGTCTGATAGAGCTTGCCAAAGAAGGCAAGACAAGGTGATTCTAGGAGCGCGATGGCATTTTCTACACCGTCGGGAATCCCCTATACATTCCAAAGTGGGGGAACTTATGAAGGGAGTTAATGAGAGAGTGTCACGACTCCAAATGGGCAGGACATCTAAGAACTCATCGCACTATGGCCTTACTTGGAGATCTCTACTATTGGCTACGGATGAGGGATGATGTGGAGGCATACGTGAAAACTTGCCTTGTATGCCAGTAAGATAAAGTTGAGCATAAACATCCCGCAGGGTTGCTTGAACCTCTTCCCATCCCGAGCATCCATGGGAGTGCATCACCTTGGACTTCATCTCCGCACTTCCAACTTCTGAAGGATGCGGGTCCATCTTGGTCATGGTGGACAAATTGTCGAAGTATGGCACTTTCATTCCTGCCCCACGAGATTGCAATGCCGAGGAAACTGCACGCTTGTTCTTCAAGCACGTTGTGAAGTATTAGGGCTTACCTCGCCGCATCATCAGTGATAGAGATCCAAAGTTCACCGGAAGGTTCTGGAGAGAGTTGTTTAGGCTCATGGGCTCGGATCTCCACTTCTCCACAAGCTTCCACCTACAAACCGATGGCCAAACAGAGCGGGTGAATGCATTGCTGGAGATGTATCTACGGCACTTTATGAGTGCCAACCAGAGCGATTGGATGAAGTTGATAGACGTGGCGCAATTCTCCTACTACTTGCAGTGGAGTGAAGCCACTCAACATAGCCCTTTCGAGATTGTGATGGGCCGACAACCCCTAACGCCGCAAGCAATGACAAAGGGATATGCAGGTTCTAGTCCTCCCACCTACAAATGGGTCAAAGGTTGGTAAGAGCAAATCGACGTGGCAAAAGTTTATTTGGACAAGGCGTCCAAGAAAATGAAGAAATAGGCGGACAAGGATCGAAGACCGCTGAACTTCCAAGTCGGGGACCTTGTCCTAGTAAAGCTACCTCCTTGACAATTCAAGGTGCTGCGCCAAGTTCATCCGGGGTTGGTACGCAAGTACGAAGGGCCTTTCCCTATCCTCGCAAAGGTCGGAAATGTTTCTTATCGGATAGAGTTGCCACGCAAGATGAGGATTCATCCGGTCTTCCACGTGAGCTGTCTAAAGCCATATTATGCTGATGCGGAAGACACAAGTCGCGACGAGTCACATAGAGCGCCGCTCACCAACCTAGCCTCCTTCGACCGCTAAGCCAAAGAAATCCTAACGGATCGACTTGTTCGGAAAAGCGAAATTCCCAACTACATAGAGTACCTAATCAAGTGGAAGAACTTGCCAAGCCATGAAGCAAGTTGGGAGAAGGAGGAAGATCTATGGCAATTTCGCGACACCATCGAAGCATACAAGCAAAGGAAACTTGTCGAGGGCGTCAAGAACTTTAGTGGGGGAGGATGTCACAAAATACGGGCTGGACGTCAAGATAGAAGCAGAAAGACAATATAAAATGGCCCAAATGCAAGCCTAAACTTGGCCCAACTTCTAGAAGGCCCAAGCACTCAAAATATCCTGCATTGGAGGGATTTTTCAAACATTTGAGTTTGAATTTTTCCTCCCATTTGCTTAGAAATTGTAGAGAAAATCCTAGCCATCCAAAGTGACTTTTGCAAAATAAATCCTAGCCCTCCATTCCACCAACCTCCAACTATAAATAGACCTCATTTCCTTAGGCCAAAGCAGCCACCAAAGTGTAAACACAAGTAGTCCTAAAGAGTTGTAAAGCTTTGTAGTCTTGTAATCTCTTCATTCAATTCAAGCATTCTTCTTCAAGTTCTCTTGCAATTTCTTACTTTCTCTAGTTTCCCAAGCATCTTAGCGTACTAATAATCATCTTCCGCGCAACAACAAAGGCTTGCTTAGTGTAAGAGTGAAAGTTTTACTTGTTAAACGCCGCACGGGTCCTACGAAGATCAAACATCCCGTGACATATGGTTCCAGCCATGAATTAGCAAAAGTTGTTATAATATTTAGCAAAATGATGTGGGAATATAACTGTTACTTCCCCAGTTTTCATCTAGATCATCAGTGAATCAACAATTCAAGGTAGGGAAAAATAAATGTAACGCAAACTCTGCTAGTGAAGGCCAACCCACAAGGAATTACTCTCTGCGTATTCAGAATTAAATGGGGTATGGTCAGGTGTTACTGAAGTGAAATGAATTTTTCACCTGAGCAAATTGTAGTCGTTATTGGGCTCAAGTTGATGTTAATGGGCTGGATATAGTTTTCCGGTTGGCCCAACTGTCCTTCAATATAAGAATATTCTAAGTACGTTATTTACTTTTGAATACATATACGTAACTGACCCCAGAAAAATTTGTGAAAATAAAACTGGTACGTAAAATAAGGGACGATTAATAAAGAAATGGGGTATACTTAACCTCGGTCGTAAGAGGAGAAATATAATATGCACAAATGCGAATGATAATTGCACAGCATAATGTTGTCACAATTAAAAACTAACAAAGAACCAAATAATGACGTGATTTGATCATTTACATAGTTAGAAGTTAATCTCCATTGAACCTTTATAATGTTAATGTTTTATTGAAAAAAATAATTATTTAAATAAAAATTAAAAGTGAGAATACTATATACCCTTTTAAATATGTCACACTCTCGATATGTGAGTGTATGCACATGCACGCGTACATTTGTATAGATGTGTACCTATGTGTGTAGATTTAATTTATATGTTTTTATAACATTATATATATTCTCTAAAATTTTTAAAAATATACAAAAGATTTTATAATACAAAAAGATTGTTATGTTTAACAAAAAATAATAAGTCGTTATACATTTATTCTAATTATTATTACATCACATTCCACGAACCTAATTAGTTTTTTTTTTTTAATTTTTAATAAACTGAATTAATAACATTTTACCATTAACTAAGTTTTTGAATAAAAATAATATTTTATTAAACTAATTGTTATGAATTGTTAAATATTCTTCTTTCAGTGGTATTTTTAATTTTTAAAAGCCTATTTAATATTACGCAAAAATGTCCAAATAGAGTTTCTTTTAATACTTTTTTTTTTTGTTACTAGTGAAGAATTTTAGAAGTAGAATTTTCAACGAATTTTTATTATTAAGTTGTCAATTGCAATTGTTAGTAAAATTTGTGTTGTTACTTTAATAAATATTTTTTTTTTTTTTTTAAAGATTGTGTTAAAAGATGAATTAAGTAAACTTATAAAAATAAAATAAAAATATTTTAAACAATTTAGCCTTTAAAAAAATCAAAAAGTTCATTCTTAAAAATAAGCTTCTCTACAAAAATATAACAAATTTTTTAATAATCAAGAAATTGTTTATGTACAATAAAAATAAAACAAAATATTTATAAAAAAAATTATTGATATTCAAAAATCATTTTTTTTTGTCCACAGATCATTCATGTTTAATTGGGACATAAAAAGAAAAATAATTTGAAAAATTTAAGTTCAAAAAGTGTAGCGGGGCTGGGCAACGTGTAATGTTATAAAATAATATAAATAAATAAAAATTTATATATTATTAAAACATAAAACTCTTTTTCAGTGGGAGAAAGTAGATAGTATTTTTCAGAGTGGGATATGACACATTCTTGTATATGAAATTGATTTTTAACTTTCGGCACAAAGAGTCATTTAAAGATGGGTCCATGCCTACGCTTGCCCTATGATTCCATGCCAATGTTTTATTGCAGATATTTCTGCTGGTTCTAAATCAACTTAATTGAGTCAAAATATTCTTCATGCTTTTGTCCACCCCAGCTGTAGCAGTTGTCAATGGAGATCATATCCAACTTTATCACAAAAGCTACCATGTTTCACAAATTATTAAGATTCTTTAATCTCCTCGGTTGTACGTATAAATTCATATATATATATATATATATATATAGAGATGTACAGTTCTTCGAAAGAATATATTAGTATACGAGATCTAAAGAAGGGAAAAGGAATTGCGACATCTCACAAAGTTGAAAGAGAATACGGGATCTAAGAAGAAGATTTAAAGAAGGAGACTGTGACATCTCATAGAGCTGAGTGACGGAGGTTAGTTTTAGAGTGTTAATAAATCTTGAATCTGCTAAATTAGTATACGAGTGTGTTTTGGGTGAATGATGTTTGTGCGAAGAAGCTGATTCGTAGATGGTTGGTTGTGTTGCAAATGGTAAGTTAATTTTGACAAGAAAATCATAGCATGCATCGCTTGCTTTGCTTTGGTTATTGGCAATGGAAGAATATGAAAAGGGGTTGGTTTGGATATCCAAATCCCAATTGCATCTACCCCTTTTTCCTTTTTTTTTATTTTACAAAGAGAGAAAAGGTGGAAAGCTCTCTACAAGAACAATTAATTTTCTGCAGGATATAAATATTCCTTTCTTCTAAAAAGAATACGAATGAAATCTTAAAAAAATTGGAGTTAAGACCATATTATCAGTTTCAAGGCTTGGGATTCTTATTCTTCGATCATTTGAAAGACTGGGTGGCAAAGTGCTTTACATAATTTTGTAAGGCAAGGTTCTATTTTAGGGCAATACTAAGATAAAAATAATATACTTGAAGTTACATCCACTAGAATGGAATCTCGACCGTTTTCTCGACACATATTTTATTGTTACTTGTAATTTACAACTGATGAATACTTCCACAACTGAAGTTACTTTCATTAAATGCCCATAAATAAATTCGCGGAGAGGTGTGTATTGAGTTCGAAGGCAATGGCATGGCACAAATAAGGAAAAGGAAGAATAAAGGTGGATGGGATGATAAGTGAACATTCCATTTGGTTGCTTATTTTTGCCAAAAGAATTGTAAGTCTCTTTAATATGTAGCACATTCCCACAAAACAAAAGGTATTGCTTGTACCACCATTGTGCTGCCATACAAAGACGCCCACGACCAAGACCACGACCACGAATAAGATGGTAGAATCTTAACATAGTTGGCTTCAAATAATGGTTTGTACATGCCACATATCTTGCTACTGAATTTTCGGGTACTTTGTTCTTTTCGACCTTTAATTTTCGATGCGGAATGATATATTTTTCTCACTTCTCGATTGTTAGTTTCTTCGTCTTCTCTTGCAAAATTACGTAATGATATATTTTTTCTCTTCTCAATTGGCAGTTTCTTCGTCTTCTCTTGCAAAATTACTTAAATCATAAGTATTGATATGTTCAATAATAATCTTTCTATATTTAATTTAGAAAATGGTTATTTATAAGTAAAAATATTTAAAATATCTAAGGTAAAAAATTAAAAAATTATTACTGGTTTGACAATACCCTCCACCTTGAAGTGAACCCTACCTTTTATAAAAAGTGTTGAAGGAATGATTATCTTTAATTGATGGGTGGTTATCTCAATTAGTGAGTGACTGCTCTAGTTTGAAAGCTTTACGAACGATTAATCTAGTTCACGGGTAATTAATTATTCCGAATAATGTGAACAATTATTATATTCCATTCCAAATAATGGGCAATTATCATACCCCATCCAGCGGACAATTACTAACTAGTACGTGCATAGGTGGTAACTATAATACGTTTACAAACGTTCTTCATATTACATGAGAGACTCGGGGTTCTCAATTATTCTCTCACTGTATTCTCGATTATTATACTACTGTATTAGATTGATCCCTAACAGTTTGTAGATACCAGATATCTGGCTCGGATGTTATTTGTTCTTATAACTAGCCAGTCGTGGCGGAGACTCATATTTAAGAAGACCCCACAAAACACAAATTCATTGAGTTCAGCCTTGATACATGCAAGAAATACACCATGCGAACAGCTGCCAAGAATGTGAATATAACCGCTGCTGGTTCTCATTGGGGTGAAGAAGGAACACAACTGCGGAAACAAAGGCCACAATTTCTGTTCAAAAATCAATATTGTGAAGGAGTCTTATCTTCGCATGGCTCGTAGAATTCACAAGTAAATACATGGTCAGTTACGCACAGCACAGCATAGAACAAAACAGATATTTATCATCCAGAACTGTGTACAATGCATTGATTAGATAGAACCTTAAACATGCATATTTTAGCACCTAACCGAACCCAGAAACATATAAAAACTACCGCGCGCTTAATTAGTACTATCATACGTGCTTGAGCATTCTTCTGCACCTAAAGGAGATTACATCAGATATGGAGTTCGGACACAACTAAACTGACTAGCTAAGCATAGCCAAGACCAAAATCCTACTACATAACTCTTTATCTTGTTATGAACTAAACACAAGAGTCAAAAGCAGCCCTCATAAGCAAGCTTAAATTTCACTAAAACAGATATCAGACCAGCCTAGGAATAGCCCTGCAAACCAAAGGATTCTTCATCTCCATGGAAAGTTTCAAACATTCAGTCAGATCGACATCAGCTTTATCAGAAGGAACCCATTTCAAACTCTGCAGCAACTGAGCCAACCAGAGATGAACTGTGGCTAAACCCATTGCTTTGCCGGGGCAAACTCTTCTGCCTGATCCAAAAGGTGCCAGCCTCAGATCAGTGCCCATGATGCTTACATCTTCTTCAATGAACCTCTCCGGATTGAACTTCTCAGGCTCTCTCCAGATTTTCTCATCGTGAGTGATTGCCCACATATTGACCATAGCGGTTGTTCCTGCCGGGACAAAGTTATTGCCAACATGAACATCGTGGATAGCAAGACGAGCCCACGAGAGTAAAGGACCTGGTGGGTGAATCCTTAGAGTCTCCTTCACAACTGCTTGAAGGTACGGCAAGCTTGGAATATCAGAATCGAAAACAGGCCTAGAGTTGCCAACAACAGAATCAATCTCAGCCTGAGCTCTTGCTTGGATTTCAGGGTGCAAAATCATTCTCGCTAGGATCCACTCTATGAGGATAGCTACTGTATCTGTTCCTCTAAATATCATTTCCTGCAAGATTTAAAGTTAACATATAGCAAACATGTAATATTACAAAACGGGCAAAAACAAAGACAGAATAAACCAAAAGGTACACAGCATAAATGCCAAATGAAGTACGAAAATAACACAACATACCCAAAGAACAGCAATCATATCCGAGTCACTTAGCTTGTCATCTTTCTCCAAATCAAGCAAGACATCAACAAAATCACCAACACTGCTTTTATCTTCCAGAACACCAACAACCCTTTTCATCCTATGCTCTTCTATTATCTTCCCAACAAACACATTCACTTTTGAGACCAAGCACTTACACCTCTTCCTCACACCCTGCAAATCCAACAACCCCAGGAGAGGAAAATGATCACTCCAGTTAAATATTCCAAGCAGTTCGTATCCTTCACTCACCAACTCCTCAAGCATGAAACCATCTTCAGAATCATCAAAATCGTATTTTTTACCAAACACGGTCATCATGACATTGTTTAATGACGCAAAATGAAGAAACTTTTTAACCTTCACTTCACCATTCTTTGCCATCACGTATTTTACCTGCTCCACCATTTTGGCACCCATTTCAAGCCTAAAACTTTCGAACCCAGCGATTCTTCTAGGACTAAACAAATGGGTAGCTGAGATTCTCCTTAGATTTCTCCAGTACTCACCGTAAGGAGCAAAACCCATAGCTCTATGAAATAATAGCTCATAAGCTGACTCCTTCACTGGCCTATCAGCAAAAGCAGAACTATTTAAAACCTCTTTTGCAGTCTCCGGTTCACTCGAAATAACAAACCGGGACAACCCCACCGAAAAAGCCATTAAAGGTACAGCCTTAAAGGCTGTAGCAAGCTCGGCAAGCACACGGTAAGGTGTAGAACCCATGAACAAAGTGAGTAAACCAATGAGGGGAAAACCAGACGGACCCGGGATCGATATCGGAGTCTTGGCCCTTGAACGAGCCCAAGCAAGTCCACCAGGTGACAGCCATACTGCAAAAATGGCCACAAGAAACACAACCCACAGGAAAGACTCCAACTTGACAAGAGAAGGCTGAAAAAACAAAAGGTGGTATTCCAGTGACATTTTTCGTGCTATCTAGGATAATAACTATGCAGCAACAGCTGCTTTGATTTGAGACTATTCAAACTGCAGGAACGGTTTTCTAACAGAGAGAGAAGAGCGAAGTAGAGCGTTGCTGGGAACTTCCGAGAAACGAAGAGCGTGAAAGGAGTGGTTAAATAGAAGTTTGTTGGTGGTTTGAAAGGAACTTAACCACGGTAAAAAAATAACTTTGGTTGAAATTTAATGATAAGTAACTAACAAAACTATTGCTAGTAAGAGAGAATTATTAAGAATATTTAATTGTTAACTTTAACTAATATTAATTAATAATTATAATTTAAAAAAAAATATGATTTATTGTTTTGTAAGTTTTTTTTTTTTTCTATCAACATGTAAAATTTTCTCTCCATTCACAATAACCTAATAGGAGTGTATTTCGATTGCAATTTTTTTTTGCATATTTATCTTATTTTTAATTTATTTATTTTTTATAAATAAAATTTTAATTTATTTATTTTTTAAATATATTTTTTAAAATAAATAAAATAATATTTTATTACAAATTCTAATTTTACTTGTATATACAAATATGTACATATTAATTTTTTTAATTAATTAATTAATTCAAAATTAGTTTTTACTTAACAAGAGATTCATAATTTATAAAAATATAATTTTATTACTTAGATAATTAAATAGCATTAAC
>CP135534.1:1844922-1882734 GCA_032402905.1 Khaya senegalensis | reverse complement strand
TTTGTAATTACATTTATTTATTTATTTTTAAAAATTAATTATATATAAAATAAATAAATTAATTGTAAAAATATTATCATAAAAATTATAAAATATATTAAAATTTAAATAAAAATATTAAATAAATAAATAAATTATAATTTATTTAATTATTTAACAATCGACTCAGATGAACACTTCTATCACTAACTACATACAACTACTTATTCATGAACATTTGATAGACATACCAAACATGTGCCATTAATTTAAAAAGTAATAAATGTGTCCTTCTGGAAGGTTCATCACCAAACATGTGCCATTAATTTAAAAATTAATACATGTGTCCTTCTTGAAGGCTCATCACCGAGAAAGGGAGAGGGATTTGTGCTTGTCCAGAGAGGGGAAAACAACCACGCGACAGTTGTTGCTTATAGACGCCTAAAAACAAAAAGTACAAAAGAATTTCAAAGTGGGAGGATCAACAATTCTTTTTAATTATATAAATTTTTATATTAATTTTAATCTTTAAATTAATCATTTAAAAATATAAATTAAATAAATTAAATATATAAGATGAATTAATTAATGTCATTAAATTAAAAAATGAAAAAAAAATTTATAATAAAATATATTAATAATACTAATTAATATTATATTTATTTTATTTAATTCTTATTTTTAATATATTATTAATTAAAAAAATTAACGTAAAAATTTATATAATATAAAAAATTAATGAACCTGTCCCATTTCAAATACTTGTTACCTTTGGTTGGACTATAACTTTAAAAATCACATGGCCATTTGATTTCAAATTTAAATGTAAGAAATAAAAATGATCCAATGTTAAATTGGTAGAAATAATAATAATAATAATTTTTTTACATTGAAAAACTATTAAATTAATACAAATATAATTAATAATATATATTATATTATAATTATATTTCATTCTTGGTGTATAGATTTGCCATACACCGGTTTTTTTAGTAGCAGCGTGGTAACTAACAATAACAGAATTTTACACTTCATCAAATCACTAAAGAATGACTATGGCTATAATAATTATGCTATGGCTTCAAATTTGATCTTCAATTGTGGCTTCATTAGGTTAAATGACTAATACGGCTCGGGCCTTGACTGCATGGCTTGTTTCTTTTCTAAAGGTTCCAATTCCACGGGGTCAGAAACGATTCATCTTTTTTTTCAAAAAAGATGTCAGTCTTTCGTAGTCCACAATGGATTCTCCGGCTAGATTTTCTTCCTCTTTGATCTTTTGCTGTACTATGTGTCGTTCTTCTTGTATCTTGAATTGTTTTTCCATCACAAGAGTTTGCTGTTCTGATATTACTTGGTGTTGCAGCATCACTGGGCGTTTCATTGAAGCTAGTTGTAACCGCGAGCGTAAGTCAGATTCAGAGCAAAGTGTCTCCGGATAATGCTCAACCCACAACTCTCTTCTTCCCATGAGCGTGCATCTCTAAGTATGGTCTGTGCTGCTTGGTCTTCTTGTTGCCGTCGTTCAGCCCGAAGTTTGAGGATTCGTGGAGGTAGGTTTGATCACCGTTTAGGAATACGAGTAAGAGGAACGAGTTGCGGTTGTCGTTGGAGAAGTCTGACAATGCCAGGTGGTATTTTTCTCTTCCTTGCCATGTTTCTTTTATTTTTTCCTAATTTTCTGTAAGTAGTGTGATAATAGATGATCAATCGTGCTTTGATATTTATATACTCTAGATTTCGTCAGGTTAACTGAAGGACAAGAAGATTGTCTTTCTCCTATAAGGAAAAGGATTAGGGAAAATTTGCTTCCAAATCCTGCGCCCGCTAAATTTTTGTTCAGGATTCCTTTCTAAAGAAGAAGAAGAAAGCTTCGTACACAGAGAGAGAAGGTGCAGAAGAAAGCCATAAACAGAAGTATTTGGAGATCAATTTTGCCATTTGTGATGCATAAAAAGGTGACTCTAATACCAAGATTTTAGAGTCTTCTATTTTAGTTGAAATGGCTGAGCATGAAATGCTGTTGTTTTTAATGGGATCAGAATTGTTTTTACGTAGCCTATATGCATATACTACTTAAACTGTGCTATCTAGCAGTTTTGCCTAAAGTTTTACTAATGAAGTACCTGCAAATGGCATCATATTTTATTTTTGGATGTAGTAAATTTCATGGTTTAGGGTTTGTTCCATTTGCTGATTTCACTGTACAATTTTGAAGGGAAGGGAAGAACTAATAAGTCACCTACCAACGTTGACCCTATTTCTCTATGTTGTTGTAATTAATAAATAAATTGATTTGAGCATTGATCTATAAGATGTTGTATCTTTTTTCTTCAATCTTTGAGCAAGGTAGATTTAAAAAAAAATAATAATTTAATCTTTTAAATTATATGTATGTCATCTATCTATTTGAGTGAATATTTCATGATTGATTTGATTTCATAATATGAGATTTCCACCTTAATTATTTAGTAATATTACAATCATCAAACATTGAATAGGCAAAAACAATATTACCATATATATATTTTTTAAATTTAGTTGGAAAACAACTAAATAAATAAATACATACTTGAAAATAATTTTCTTAATTCTTTGCCTAATTAAATAGGGAAAATGTTAATAATATAACATTAAACAGAACATTAAAGTTTGCTTAGAATAATAAAAATAAAAAATTATTTAATTATAATTTTATATCAACTTTTGCGATATCAATAATGAGAGTATAATTAAATCTTATTTTTAAATTATATTAAAATTAATAATAACAAAAAATAATATTTTTTATTCTTAAAATTTAAAATAATCATAAAAAATTTTAGTAAGTGAAATGTCTAACACGTAATAAAATGATGATCAAGATCAAATGTAAATATAGAGTTTGATGTCAGAAATTAATCTTAAAATAAATAGAGAAAGTGTAATGGGAACTCAGTTTGATTAGACCTAGACATGAGAAATAATTTTTTTGGTCCTATCACACTCTATTTTAAGTATCAAAGAAAGTAATAACTTTGTATAATTATTCAGTGTAGTTGATTATATAGTAATATTAAAATTAAATATTTTAAAACAAGTAAATGAAAACAAAAAAAAATTGGAGTTAATCAATCTGAAAAATTGAAAGGCCACGATGAAAAATTTATAAAAACTAGTTATTAATAGTGAGTGAAGTTAATTAATTAATGAACTTGTTTCTGAATAACACGCCCATAATTAATTATTGGAGTTAATCTTAACATTTGTGTATGGTGTTCGTAGAAACTAAATGACATATCATCCAGAGAAACAACCAAACTAAGATTTATCCGCTATAACCAGCAATAAACATTCAATTAATTCTGAATACAGTAGTAGCGTGGATCATTAGCACTAACAGATTAAGCAGCACTTCACTATGACTATACTAATTATATTACAGCTTCTTCAAATTCGATCTTCAATGGTGGCTTCATTACGTTAAATGAGTAATACGCCTCAGGTTTTGACTGCATGGTCTGTTTCTCTTCTGGGTTCCAATTCCATGGGGTCAGAAACATGTCATTTTTTTTCTAAAAAGGATGTTAGTCTTTTGTAGTCCACGGTGAAATCTTCTGCAAGGTTTTCTTTCTCTTTGATCGTTTCGCTCTAATAATTGATCCTCGTGAATCTTGAATTTCTTTTCCATCATAATAGTTTGCTGTTCTAATATTACTCGGTGTTGCAGCATCACTGGGCGTTCCATTGAAGCTAGTTCTAACTGCAAGTACAAGTCAGATTCAGTGCAAAGTGTCTTGTTCTCTCTCACCATACAACGTCGTGCTTCCCTTGGAATGGTCTGTGCTGCTTGTTCATCCTGTTGCTGTTGTTCAGCCTTAAGATTGAGGATTCGGGGAGGTAGGTTTGATCGTTGTTTAAGATTGCGAGTAGGAGGAACGAGTTGCGGTTGTTGTTGTTGTTGCTGCTGAAGTCTGGGAATGCGAGGTGGTATATTTCTCTTCCTTGCCATATTTCTCTTTTCTTAAGTTGCTACAATTAGTGAGATTATAGATGGTAAATCGTGCTTTGATGTTTATAGAGTATATAGTTTGTCCGGTTGACAGAAGTATTAGAAGATTTTCTTTCCCCCACAAGGAAAGGATTAAAGAAATATTGTTTCCAAAATTCTGCACACACTTAGTTTTGATCAGGATTCCTTTCTAAAGAGTTGTGTGTGTATATACTAATTGATTTAGGAAGGTAATTGTTCAATCCCACCGATGAAGAAATAATTCATTGTTACCTTTACAACAAAGTAACCAAAAGGCCTCTACCTTCAGACGTTATTGTTGAATGTGATCTCTACGGCGATGAAAAAATTTGGCAAAATATATTTCACGTTAACGGTGAAAAAACAATGTACTTCTTCACTAAGTTCAAGAAAAAATTTGAAAACGGATCTCGAATTAATAGGGGTTGCAGCCTCTGGTGTGTGGAAAGCTCAGAAAGATGAAAAGATTAGATATAAATCAAAGCATATTGGTTCAAAGAGAAACTTTTCGTACTTGCCGAAGAAATGGTCGGGTAGACGGACCATGGCGGAATATCGACTGGATGGTGGCCTTCTCACCAACCTTCAAGTAATTAATTATATTCTATTTCATGATTTTTGTCTAGGGCATGATTATTTGAATATAAAGCTATTATATTGTTCAAACTTTAATATATTTCAAATCATGTTTATGTCTAAAACAATTATTTTTCTTTTGTTACTTTGCAGGAGAATGATTATGTTGTTTGTCGCATCAATAATTTGAACACTGGAGGTCTAATTCCAGATGAAAATGATCCCAACAATGTTATCAACAGTAGTTCATTGGAGCTTGCAGAAGAGATTAGTATGGAGATCGATAGAATTGCACGGTCAGAACAAGAAGCTCGTATCAATGACCCTACTGTTAACAATAATGCTGCGATCGAGTCTGCATCTATTCACCCTTTTGAGCTCATATGATGATGGATACATCATCATATGACTCGTATTCACAAATACAACAAATTCACATTTCTTCAATAGATCACGGGCTGTTTCAGGATTGTGAAACAATGGGCAACAAGAACATATTTCAAGAACCAAATAATGAGCAATTACAGGTATACTATCAAGGTTCACAGCAGATGGAGCAATCTGGTGGCAATAACACTATCAAGAATTCAACGATCGAACATGCACCTAATCACCCAATTCAGTACACTAGAGACACTAAAATGAATGCTGCACAAGTTGATTCGACATATCTCCATCCAGCAGTGTATGACTCATCTTCACAACCAAAACAAATTCTGATGTCTTCAATAGATCTCGGGCTGTTTCAGGATTGCGAAACAATGGAAAATAAGAACATGTTTCAAGGACCAAATAATGAGCGATTTCAGAAATACTATCAAGGTTCTCAGCAGATGGAGCAAGCTGGTAGCGATAAGGCTATCAAGTATGCAACGAACGAGACTGCATCTAATCAGCCTTTTGAGTACGCTGGAGAAACTAGTATGAAAGCTACACAAGTCGATTCAACATACCTCCATCCGTCAGCATACTTTCGACTTCACAGCCACCACAAGTTCAAATGTCTTCAACGGGAAATCGGCTGTTTCTGGACGGGGAATCAACGGGAGATGAGCTCTTTCATAAATATTGTCAAGATCTAGAACGATAACTTGATGATGATTACGTTGCAAGTTCCAAGTAGCAATGATCCGTATCCTATAGTTGTCATGATCCTTTTTGCAGTTCAAGTTCTACTATAGTTTTGTGCTATTTAAAAACTATTTATATTTTTGGTCTTTCAATTATTGCAGTCGAACAGAAGTGTTGTTATGTAATTTAACCAGGAAGGTCATTTTTCTTGGATGAATACGAACTGAACTTGCTGAAATGAAAGCCAGTTTCTGTTTTGCCAATGATCATGTGTGTTTATTCATCTCACTATTGATTTCTTGAGGTTTTTTTGACATGAGCTACATGTTTAGTGTGATAACGAGTTGAGAATTTCTTTTGACATTTAGTAATGAAATCAATTGATTTCTCTGATGTTAAGATCACTAGCTCAAATTCATATGGAGTAAATTGAATGGCAAAAGAGTTGGATTCAAGCTAATGTTGCAATTATGACACTGCAGTCCCACTCATCTAGAAGATATATTAGTGGAATCAAGTCTCCAGCACTCCGTGCAAACATTTAAACACGAAAAACTTCATGAACAATACAAATTGGTATTATATGTTGAGGAACGGGGAGTTACAAATTGATGGTAGCCATCACATTCCGTGGCCATTTGATGCTCTTTAACAGCAGTAATTTTGTTCAATACAAACACTATCGCGCCCAATGTCAAAATAATGAAGAAATGAAGAAAACCCAAAATGATGCCAAAAATTGGATGAATGAATTGCCACAAGCTCATTGACAAAAAAAAAAAGAATTGCAGCAGCTTGGGCAGCAAACCTACTTTCTAATCTACAGCTTCTACATGCCCCCGGATCAGTTGTCATAAAATCTCTCGAAGCCCTAGTAGGCATGTACATTGCATGCTCATGCAGTCGAGACTAACTCGTACTCTGGCAACAATAACAAGGGCATGAAAGTCATTATTGCCAATTGTTTATACTCCATTCGGGATGGATTTAGAGTGATTACCAGAGCCATAGAAACTGGACAGTGTATAATGCGACCACCTAGTGCTAAATCAATTATTTTTTCACAAACGGTTTTTGACAAACAAGTAGCCGTTGGTCACTCCCATTCTGAAGGTCAATCACCCTTGCTTCCCACCGTATCTGTGTAACAAGCATTCGTGCCATGTCTATAGTTCCCAACTTATCACAAAAAACAACCCATCCCTGGCGAGCAAACACAATTAAAACCATCAATTTCACCAAGTGCATTAATAACTATTTGCATCAGAAAACATCCATGGGCATGCACTGGCAATTATTATAAATGAGGAAGCAGCTGAAAACTTGCCAAAGAGATTTTTCCTTTTTTGACTTTTGTTTAGAAACAATAGACTAGAAAAATAAAGTAGTTGCAGGTTGCTGATTGGTTTAAACAAGACCACGGTAAGATGAGAACCAAGAAGCAAATGAGACATAACTTCCCTGAATGTTGAACTGAGCACCATACCAAATGGAGTAAATAACTTTCTAGGTCACAGCATAATGTTCAAGCATTGGATAACAAATAAATAGAGGAAATGCAACAAAAATACCTCAGGCCGTAGAATTCTGTCCATCTCCAAAAATAAATCCATCAGATCACACCTCTTTGAAGAGAGATGTGAAAGGAGCCCATTTGCATGAAGCATGTCATATGTTCGGGGGTAAGTGGGGAAGGGTTCACACCTGCGTCCAAACAGAAAGATCAAATCAGTGAATTTATTAGCTGAAGAAAGACAGCAATCTTATCTTTCAACACCATACTTTAGTTCAAAACTAACATATAACATAAAATCTAGGATACAAAGCCCAAATAAAACAAAGTTTCTCATAACTAGAATTTTTTAAAAAATTTGACTTAAAACACCTTTATTAGGTCCTCAGAAAACGCATACCACTGTCTGACTTGAGATATACACATCAAAGAAAGGATCCAACTTAATTATCTCTGGACAGATCATGATTTCCTAAATTCCTATTATAGGAGAATTTATTTTAGATTTTTCCCTCAACTTTTATCAATTGATAGAAAGTTAATATAAGTGCAGAAGGCAACAAAAAAGAACTACAGATGAATTGTAGCCAATATAATCTCAACAGGTTTCAAATTATTATCAAATACGGTAGAACATACCAAAAAAAAAAAAAAACCCAAAAGCCCAGGAAAACCTATGAAGAATGGTAATTGTTTACAAAATTAGTTGGGAAAACCTATGAAGATTCAGAATTGTTAGTTTATATTGTTTCAACAATCCAATACACTTTCTAGAACAATACAGAAAACATTTCTTGATCACTACAACTCAAAGAAACTTACTAACATCACACTTCACAAATTTTATTTCACAAAAAACAAAAAAAAATAACACTTACCAATCATGCAGAACACCAGCAAAACCTCGATCAAGTATGAGAGGAAGTGTATTTCGATCATTGACAGGCACAACATTCATCACCCAAACAGATTTTTTCTCCTCCAAAAATGCAGCATTTAAACCCCCATAATGAGCATTCATGTCCATCACATTGCGTATCATGTTAAATGGAGGTAATGGATCTTCATCACCTGGCCTCTTAGGGTGGTCTGAGAAAATTAAGGGTGTAAGCAAAGACCAGTAGTTTTTCAAAGCTGACCTCCAGACCTGTAAGTCTTCAAAAAAATCTCCAGGCTGTACTCCTGCAAGGACGAAATTGCATCAATGAACTAGCACACCAACAACATATAAATAAGAAATTAACACACAAGCTGCATGGTAACAAAACTGGAACAAAATGTTGGGAAAAGATCATCTTGAATCAATACTTTCCATGTATTTCAAGCTCTGCTGGGCTCAGTTGGGAACCTGAGGACCTGTTCTGAATGGAAATCCATCGTTGGCTGGTTGTGCCACTGATACACGGCACAAGGGGCTGATAGTAAGTTACAGCATCATGTTCATCTTTGCAAAGTGGTATGCCGTGCTTGCTATATTGAAGAGAAAAATAAAGAACAATCAGTAAAGTTTTCATCATAAAGCCATAAATTTGAGAAAGAAATAGGTAAAGGTCTCACATAAAGCTAGTTCAAGATAACAAGGAATATAGGAAGTAAATAAAGTATAAAACCTACCTAACAGTGGGACTAAAATAGAAATAATAATAGAAAAGTGCTTTTTGTTATTGCTATCTCACCGAGATGTATAGCAATGCACATCAACAGTCTTTTGCCAGATGAAAGTCTTGTCTTGCTGAGCAATTGGGCTCCAACAGATTTTTTCAGTGAATTCTTCCATTGGTTTTAGCACACTTTTCTTCTTCGTACTCAATGAACCTCCATGTGGTTTGCTTGCAGGCGAGGTTAAAACAAAGTAACCTCCAGGCTTAAGTAACCGATCCACTTCTATTAGAAACATGCCATCTGTTTTGTGTGGTAAGGGTTAGAAGCAGAGCAGTGAGATTCTCGGAAGCAAGCAATGTACAGACAAAAATTAAAGCAGAAGAAAAAAAAAAATTAGGACTTAAATTTACCAAATGCCTATCTACAATAGCATTCATTAAAATTTCCAGCATGCATGCAGTAGAATATTAAAGAAAAACTAAGTATTCTGTAATGCCTGGGAGGTAAAAACATTAAGTAATTCCATTGCTCAGATTTGCATTCTATATTTTCCAATGTTTCTTTTTCTCTCCTTTTCGGTTTTTATCAGTCAAACTTAAATGTAACATAATGCTGTCCTATATGTTTGCATCTGACAACTTATGATAAGCCAATACTGCACAAAAAACAAGGTAAATTGATGTATATGTATCAAAATGCAATAATATCATATCAGTGCAAATTGCAAGATTGCAATTTTTTTCACAAAGGAAACAATTTCCTATGTATGATGGCCTAATATCGACAACAGTGGAATTGGGATGGGATCTGCAGTGATGACATGTTTTTAGCACAAAAGTTCAGAATTGGTTCACTAAACTCAATGTTGTTAACATTAAAATAATCCAAGGGCCAAAGAAATACAAATAATTTCAAAGAATCTTGAATATTAGTAAGCAGTAAATAATTTCAGTTCAGAGAAAAAGAATCATAAGATTTTAGCTGATAATACAGCTGCTGCCAAGCATACTAACAGCCCAAAAATGCAGCTTCCAGTTTGAAGGCTGAAGTCTAGCCAAGTTATCAAAAAGATGGATTTCTTGCCCTACGTAGTAGTCTTTTCCTCCCTGGTGGAGCAAACGGTCACCTTAGATACATAAATTCCAATTATAGTCTAGGGGGAACACAATGATGACAAGGCTAAACTGAAGCAAAATTTCAGTCAGGGATGATACAGTTGCAGTAACCATTGAAACCTTTTCATTTTCAGCAGAGCGGCATGTTTAAGCAGTAGTTATTCTGAATAGAAGTTATACAAAATGGGTGGATGTCAATCAGTTGATTAAACAATAGAACTATGTCACTAAGACTTTCAGTCAAAAACAATTCAGCACCAAAACAAAAGCAACAAATTTTAATCAACCAACAGAAAGCAAAAGGATAAGAATCAAGATACACCCATTTTTCATTCTCTAAATTATATTTTTGGATCAACCAAAAGGAAGTACAACAATAACTAATAGAAAGCAAGCCTACTCAAAAAGTTTCATATGTACCTTTTTGGTCCCAAATGATCCCGCACTGAGCACAATGAACCATGTCAAATGACAATGATGGATACGGAAGTTGTCTTGAGATGAAGTTGCCAATCATTGCTGGAAGACCTCTCTCAAGGGCCAACTGAACTTGGCTGCCAGTCACCTCATATGCCGCAACACAAATAGCCATAAGCTTCAATGATACTAAATGAGCACCAAAGCTTCCAAATCCACAGCCAATATCTAGTACAGAGTGAACCTATATTTGATACAGGACAATTAAAAATTATGATGCAACTCAGAGTTCTACTTTGCTTCCTGAAAATATAAAGGGGAAAAAGGAAAAATACAGAATAGAGACCACCATATACTCCATTCTTTGCTATTTGCATTGTAAACCATCCTTGTTAGACTATAACATGGCACTCCACTTTGTCATTGTGTTGCAAACCATAATTAAGCTTTTTCAAAGCAAATTTTGTCCCGTATATTAACAATTATGCATAGTTACTATGATATGCAAGGGACGCTTACACCAGCTTGAAGAAATTCAGAATCACTTCCTAGCCCTATCATCTCTGCAACCTGGCGAGAATAATCTTTGACACCATCAAAGATCAATCCATCCTCAGAGTGAAATGCAATTTGATTCTCTTCCAGTAACATCAACCTAGAAAGTTTATAAAAGATTACAAATATACATGACAATCATTAGATCTTGTAAAACTAACAAACAATATACAAAAGCCAATAAAATTAGCATGGTAATTATCTAAACAAATTATGTAACCGAAGAAGATCAATTTAATACATACAGCTGCCAAAGAATCACATTTAGAATAACATAAAGATTACCTTTTTGTCATGCTTCCAGACGAAAGAAATTGCTCTTTTGTTATCTTCACATTTGCACTCCATATCACATCCCTACCAGCTGGCCACCTTAAGGGGATTTTATAATCCTTTGGTGGCCGAACCAAACACTGCTCTCCTAGTCTTGACATTTCACAATGCCTATCAAATTCCTCCCCGTCTTTAAACCCAGCCAACAAATTTGTTGATACATTGTAACAAGGCACAAAATTTTCCCTTTCTTTGCCACAAAGGCCTAGCTCATTTTGCCTACTAGTTCCTAACGAAAGAGTTCTGAGCTCCAAATAATCGAATGCAGCTTGCTCCTTTAGCCTCCTATAGTTTGAATAAATATTGGGTTTTGAAGTCAAAGTTACAGAGTCAAAGGTATTAGAGGTTGACGATCCTAACACAGCAATTAGTGCAACAATGCTAATAAGGCATAACAACAGCCAGCTGAGTGGCGGTCTACGGCCAAAAATAACAGACAGTTTGTTGAACCAGGGGATTCTCATGTCCAAATTGTGCAATCCCCTTAAACAATCTGAGTTTCAAAGTCCACCAAAAAAACAAATCTCTTCAATGCAAATATCCAAGAATAGTGAAGACTGTAACCAATCATAACATATAAGCTCCTATACATGTTTCGTGAATCCGTACGACTCCTACAGGCATTGAAATACTCTCTTTTAAACTTATCCTCCAATAACATGCACAGATCTTTCACAAGTGATTGTAGCATCACACTCACGTTACTTAACATACAAAAATCAGATCATCAAATCCAAGTTTGAGTTTCTAATAACAGATCAATAATTCACAAAAATTGAACGATGTAGAAGAATCAAAAGTCAATATCACACCCAAAAAAAAAAATTCAATCCTCTCAGAATAGTAATGTTGATTGTACAAAATTGAGTAATGCCAATTGTAGGAATACCAGTCTGCAACAGCAAGTAACCAAATAACCAATCGGATCAACCTGCGGCAAGTCAAAGATCCACCAAATCAATATCACAGAGTCTATTTAGATTCAGTTACTGTCTGTTTAATTGTTGAAAAACAACAAAACTGAAATATCATTAGCTTTTCACTACTTCAGCAACCCACAAGACCAAAATGCAAAAGTTTCCTTTTCTATAATCAACTAAAAGAAACCCAGATCTCAAAAAGGAAACCCATTACAGAAATCAGATCAAAAATGCATAACGTGATGCAAAAATCAAAACAAAATCAGGGTTTTAGGGATGTACCGATAAATGGTCGTTGAAGACCGGAGATTCAGAGCAAACAGAACTGTTCTTGTTAGCGGTCCAGTTTTGTTCGCGTGATTTTGTAAATAAATATGACAAAATCAGATCTGTTATAATAATAATAATAATAATAATAATAAAATAAACACAAAGGCCCTAACTTTTAGACAAAACAAACAGGCAAATCATTTCCTCTAAAACACAAATGAGTAATAATTGTAATTTACGATGTGTTGTTGCAAACTTTTGCTTTTAGCAGTACTATTAAATTTGTTTGTTCTGGCAAATACGCTCAGCCAGCGTAAGAAAAGTTTCAAACCCACGAGGGATTTGCTAGGACGACGGGATGGGGTTCTAATGGGTGACTTGAACAGATTGTGGCCTTCGATTTCGTACAGAACTGGAATGGGTGGTTATGATTTTGCCTGTGGTGTGATGTATAGTATGTTTTTTATTTAGGTCTGTGGTTAGTCTGTATTTAATTAGCAGAAGCTGACATTAATACAAGTGCCAAATGGAGGGTAGTTTCGATCTGAATGAACAAAGAAGGGAAACTCTTCACAATTATTTTGGTTTTCAAGCATTTCAACATGTCACATCGAAGTGATGTGAATGGTAAAGAATCTTTTTTCGGTCTTGTTATCACTATTATTATTGCCAAAATCTGACCCATTAAACAGGGGATTACTTGCCCAGGACTCAATCACCAACTTAATGGGTTGGTTCAGTTTGACAGCCAAACTTGGAAGACAACCTGTAAAATTGATGGAATTCTATACGTCAGATTTAGCATTAGCTAAGAGGAGATTTGATTCCATGGTTTTTGCCAGCTTATGGTTCCACTTCCAGATTGGCCTTAATATAAAATTGACTCCTGCCCTTGAATGTCCCTTGTCCCCAGTCTATGCCCCGACACAGCCTTCTCAAGAGCACCTTTCCCTGTTAAGGACCCCTGTCCAACAAATTTACAGGTTGAAGAAATTCAAAGGAAAATCTTCAAAAACAGAAGTTCAAACATTTAGAAAATAAATTAACATAGAACTAATGGTACAATGGTGCCCAATAATAAGACAATTTAGTTTTCTTTTGATGCAATAAACAACCCAAAACACACTTGACAAAATTTTCTAGGTAACAAACTCTATCTCCATTACTTGTCACTACAAAGCCTTTTGACTTCCGACACAACCTAGACTGGTGCTTGAAAGAATGGTTAACCCAAAGACATTCCGGACATTCTAGATAGCATAATAAAACATCATCAATTCGTCAATCTTCAAACAGTAGTTTCTAGTTCTCTGTTCAAGTAATCCACAAACATCCTCTTTGCACTGTCAGAGTCAGATGGTGGCGGTGGTCCACTCAAACTTGTTTGCCCCGTCAATTTAATGAATGTTCTTCGCAGCCTTCGTAGCTCTGGCAGTCCAACTGACCTTGAGATATTGATATTTGGTAAACCCTGCCCAAAAGAAATCCTGTTCACAGGCCCTCCAAGTGACTTAGATTGTGCTTCCACAATAGCATTAATCACCTCTTGTGTTGCTCTGTCCAATTCATATAGTGAATTTGCCTCAGAGAACCGTGTATTTTGTGTAGCAATTGTTGGCTGTAAGATCTTAACATCCCGTGATTTTGAATCCACCTTTTTTGTCAGATAAGAAACAGCATCCAAAATGGCAGCAGAAGATTTCTCTATCCCGTCTTTATACGGGCACAATTCAAACAAAGGGGAATCCCATCGATTTCTTCTATCTGGTTTCTCAAACCTCCTTACCAAATCTTCCAATATGTTATCATCATATGTGGCTTCTCCTTTCTCTCGGCGTTCTTCATTCCATTTTCTACAATGGGCTTCTTCCACATCACAATACAGCACACAGTATCTTATCCCTGCAGCACGAGCCAAGCACCATAACTCGTATCTGTAACCCTTGATGTTATTCAAAGAATCTACAATTATGATATTATCTTTAGACACAGATCTATCAACTTCAGACCTTAGCACTCCACGTAAATTCTTCTCCACAGTCATATTGGCATAGCTCTGATTACGATCAAGATGCAAGGAAGTTTCATTGATTATCCTGACTGTCTCTTTTGACTCAGATTCTTTTAGAGCTTCAGCTAGGGATGCTGCAGCCAGTGACTTCCCGCTGCACGGTTGCCCACAGATTACAACCAATGCCATCGTTCAAAAGATTGATCTGCCTGAGATTCAAGAAATACACAACAGTAATAATCATTAGCCTCTGGTCACATATATAAATTGCCTAACATACCTTTTTTTTTACTAAATCCTAAGTGCAAAAACACAAAATTAGGGCATTGATTGGAAAAGAATAGCACTGTATATATATCTTGCTATTGTCCCATTTTAGCATGAGAATATATGATAAGCTACAGAATGCAAAACAATAGTTGAAGCTCAGGCTGATCAAATAAAGTTCAATCTTGTTCTTGTACATCTCATAAGCCATATTTATGCTTACTTTTATGTAGGAAATAAAAGGGCCGTGATACAAAGACACGTAAAACATCCATGTAAATTTGTACAATTCATTCAAAAAATCCAGAGGTTTGGACCCAAATGGGAGAAAGCCATTGAGAATTTCCAGCACGCCAGTTAATAACAATAAAAATTATTTATATATATATATATATATAGATTGATTTTAATAGTACGGAATCAGATGAAGAAATTTATGCGCCATCGGATTCTACAATTTGCTCTCTTCAAACTTGTATCGTTAAAACAAGCATCTTATACATTTGTTTATGTAGCAAAAGTACTGAATCAATTCAGAGATGTAAAGTTCCCATTAGCAATCGAGTTCATGGTAGGTTTACTAATAAGGAAATTGAATTGAAAAGAAATTAACAAGAACAGATAGATACAGATAATATTACAAACAACAGAAAACAATAAACAATAATCGATATATATATATATATATATCTCAGCGTACCGGAAGTTTGCGCTCGCACTGCTCCCCAAAGACTGAAAATAGAATCTGAAAAGGTACAAGAAGACACGGCTATGAGTGAAAGAGGATTCAATCATTATTTACTGCTTCGAACGACAAAGTAAGCCCTAATTACCAATTGCTCGGGAATTATTAAACATTAGGTTCAAAGATTACCTTGATGAGCGGAAAATGATGAGTAAAAGACGACAATGCGTCGTCGGCATGAAAAGAAAGAAAGAAATGCTTAAACGGCGACGCACCATATACTGGTGCCAAAAAAAAAAAAATGAACCAAACGTCGTCGTTCTTAAATTAGTGTTTTTTTTTCTTTTCAAATTTCTTTTTATAGTGAAGGGAATTGGAGATTAATAAAGTTAAAATTCATTTGGTAATTTATTTATTAACATTCATAAAATTTTAAAATACTAAAAATACATATTAACAATATAACGTCCTTAACTATTTCAAATAAAAATCTCAACAAAATTTTCTTTATAAAAGATAAATATTTTTTTAATGTAAAATCTGTAATTAAACTTTCAACACTTATATATATATATATATATATATGAGTGTGTGCGCATGGTTTTTCATATCTTCAACTACTCTTATATATTCAAATAAAAAAATAAATAATATTTATTATTAAAATATCTTTACATAACTCAAAATTATTCACATTTAATCNTATTATTAAAATATCTTTACATAACTCAAAATTATTCACATTTAATCACACAAAAACACAATAAAGTATAACAAAATATCTTCTAGTTGGTATATCTCTAATTTACTTCAACTATCACCTCCAATTTTGCTAGAATTTGAAAAATAGGGATAAATTAATACCCAGTAAATTTTTACATGCAATATAAGTTTTAAAATAAAATGAACAAATTTAATTTAATTTTTAATTTTATAAATATTTTAAAAAATAATATTTGAAAAAATCTTTATTTTAATAATTATTAATTTTTTTTTCTCAAACAAGATAAAATACCGTAAATATCATTATAATTTAAACAATTTTATAAAATAATCACGCATACTTTAGGAGTATTATTCTCCGAGGTTGTCACCCTACTAATGACCAACGTATTTTAAGGGTATTATTTCTAAGAACTATCGCTCCACATGATTTTTTATTTACAGATTTTTACCATGGGACAAAAATCACATCCGAAGTTATCGATGTATAATCAATTAAGACCATATCAATTCCACGTTCAATAATTTCTAAATAAAGCAGTAATATTTTATATTTTTTGATAAAATTATAAAAATTAATTTTATTAATTTTAAATAAATATTTCAAGACAAATTTAATTTAATCACCGCATATGTATATTTTTAAAAATTGATATGCATGTACTTAAATCTTTAATAAATTAAATACCTTACTTTTTAATTTTATAAAATTAAAATCATGACAATCACCCATAAATACCTACCTTAAAATTTAAATAATCGATCGTTCTAATCTTTTACCAATTTGTCTTCCTCCTTAAAATTACTTCATAAATAAAATTAATAATAATATTTTCTAACTCCAATAATAACAATTAAAATCTTCACTTAACAAAAATTTATACTTAAAAAAATTAAATATAATATTTAAATAATAAAATAAAATTTTCAAAATTATTAATTCATAATTATATTCTTATAATAATAATAATGGCAGTTAGCATAAATACAAAATCGTGTGTTACTGTTTATGAGTGATTAATATCAGTCAGACCCTAAATTATTTTATATTTACAAAATAACCTAATATTTTAGTAATTTTTAATTATAACTCAAAATAATTTTAAATAATAGTTTTGACTTATTTTGGACAACTATAACAGATAAGCCCTAAATATTACAAATTTTTATTAAATTTCTCATATTTCAACAAATCAATCCCTAACAAAATTAATCATAATATTCACTTATAATATCTAATACATTTCAATATATAAATATCTCTAATTACTACTAAATTTATTAATCCACTTAAAAATTTATTTTAAATAATGTATAACAAAATAAAAAGAATTTAGTACTTACTCAACAATTAATTTACAATAATCATTAATTTATAATAAGTTTATTTAAAAAAATCATACTAATAATAAAATTCTAATCATAAAATAAGACTAATTTATACTTACAATTAATAACTAAAATTTATAGTACAATAACAAATATTATGAAGCCTAAAATCAATATTTATAACTAATAAAATTAAAAATTTTATAATACTTCAATTGCACTTATATGTCAAGTAAATTCTTCTTTCAACCTTTCTCTCCGTTTTCTTTTTTTCTAACTTGAATGCAAATAATGCAAGACTGAATAATATAATTTTGACTTCGTATTTGTATTACAATAGCCGACAATAAAATAGACAAAATAATCATTTATTTTTTATTAAGCTTTCAAGATTTTTACAAGTACCCAATTTCACAATTCAATGCACTCCACTCACACCACCTAATCAATCCATTCATTCATGCAAAATTTTTTTAACGAATATAATACTACATAATTTTTCTTCCTTTTTGACTTTCATTCAATTCATATGGGGCTCCACATGCTTGAAAATTTTTGAAAATTTTTCATGTAGCAACTGTACCATACCAATAAAATGACAAGCTATTATTATAATATATCATATATATAAATGTAATAGTAATAAAATCACAACCTTCAAAATAATTAATAGAATAATACTAATAATACATATTACTATAAATAATATTTATATAAATAATAATTAAGTTAATAAAATTTTTTATTAATATTTATAAATATTATAATAATTTTTTTCTTTTTTAAAATTTTTATTCAATATAATTAGAATTATGCAAGAATTTATATAGATATTTTATAATGATAATTTTATTATTGTCAATTTACCATGATTTTAGTGTTTTTAGGTCTATTGGAGTACAGTCCACTACAAACGAGAATTAGAAACGTTTTTTACTCGAAACAAAAAAAATAAATAGAGGGGAGACAAATCATAAAACACATATCAAGGCTGTAAAATGAATTATGCTTTAGTAGAAAACAAAATTCTTTATTAATATCTGGACAAGGAAAACAAAGACAGCTTAATTAACGAGTCTCCAGATTTTGCTGGTTAATTTGGTCCCTTTTGCTGCTAAATTTTGATCGTGTTGAACACTTCTTGTCGCTCTTTTTTTCCGTAATGAATTTTGCAGCACACCAAACTCTCTACCTAAAATTAACATGAAAACAATACACTGTCAAAAGCAGTTTAAATTTTTATCAGATATGCACTCATTATAAAAAGCACTTTTTATATAAGCATAAGCATGCACATCAGCAGAAGTGATTGCGTGCTTGTCATCATCTACGTGCGAACCTTGCTTTCATTTGTTTTATCCAGTGCATGATGAGCTGATAAATACAAGGGATTGACTCTAAACTCGTGCGTGATCCAGCGACTCTTTACTCCTCTGGGTTCCCTACCCTCGTAGTATATCATTGTTTTCTTGAACCCAACAATTGCATTGTTCCAAATGATTTCTTCATCTTCCCCAATAACCTTCCAAAAACCGTTGTTCGTATTCCGTATTGTCTGTCTCTGTCTCTTTACGTCTCTGTTTTCTAACTGGGTGAAGAAATACGCCTCACCCGGCTTACAGTACTTGAATTCGCCTGAATATATCAAAATTTTAGTTATATATTAGACCACAAGATTGGGATCTTATATCATACTAACCAGAGCTAGCAGACTTACTGATGGGTAGTTCGTGAGGATCATGAGCATAGAAATCGATGTCTCTGATGATATTGGTAGGGAGCTTTTGATTCAAGATCTTATTAGTAAGGTAATGCATAATTATCTCTTCACCATTAGGCGAAAATCGATAACCCAATGGTAAATCGAACTCTTCTTCTTGATTAGTGCCGAAAACTGTTGAACAACGGATGTCTAGCGGAGCCATGAAGATGATGAAGCCGAGAGAGTTTATACGTAGCTACCTTAATGTTCTGATGCTTGAACAACTCAGAAGGACCTGTAATACATAAAACCAGTGTATTGCACACAAATTTATAGCGGGAGGGAGTGATTTCAATGGTCAGCAAAACCCACCCACGTCGTAATTGTTTTCCAAGCCATTGCAGATTGAAATGAATCCCAATCCTATTTCAACTAGGACTCGCCAGTCCAAATGCCTAGTCATCGTCCTGTTCCTGGTCAGACCACTTACTTGATAATAGTTTTTGTTTATGTTCCATCGTACGGCCACTAGTTTTGGGAAAATTGTTTCATGAACGTAGACCTATGTTTCTCTTCAAAAAGGAAATATTAGTGTCAATATGAAAGGTCTACTTATTGCTTCCTAATGAAAATGGGAAATAGATTCCTGGTGTTCCTGTTTAGCTTTTGAACAAAAGTTGGGAAAGATTCAAAATAATTCGATGCCTTGATGGGGAAGTACCCTTACCAATTCTTGACCATCATATATTTTGTTCCCTATTGGTGCATAAATTGAAATTTTCCAATTGAATAAAATAGTATGTTTTGAAATTAGAATATTACATCATTTAATTCAAGAAAAAATTTTAAACAAAATAAATTCACTATATCAATTATGATAGATGACCATCTAAAGCAGTTGTGAAATAGAATTAAAGCATAAAGTGAGAGAGCACAAATAGCAAATTTTAATTGCCAAGTAAAAGTGATCGTTTACCAAACACTTGTGCTTTTATGCAGTCAAAACTAAATAGAAACACAACAGTCTCAAACAAAACCAAAGGCTATTAAGAAAAAAATCAGTATATATAAGAATTGGTCCATCCCCCACCATTCTACAGCAGAATTGAACGCACAGCACGGTTCTATAATGCCTTGTCAATAAAGTTGTTGGATTAATCAAACACCAAAACAGAGACAATGTCACCAACTGTATATATATGGCATGCTACCAGCTGGACATGGCCTCATGCTCCATGAGTAATAATAGTACTCACAATTAATCTTTAGAAAATTGAAGCTTCAAGATGGCAATTATGCTCAAAGGTCCTTAAATAAGGATTTTCACTGTTCTTAACTCAATTTAACTCTTATCATAATTCCAGAAAATTTAGGAGTTAATTAGTTAATGATATTGCATGTTCTAAATGAATCAACAAGAATATCCTTATTCAGATGATGACCTGCAAGGCAAATGGAAAGAAGCAAATTCAATGAGGCGGGCTCAGAAGGAGTTCATGATTTTCAACAAGGATTTCAGTAAGAATGGACAGACACTACTAGGAATTACCTATAAATACTAATCTTTTTCATCTGATTCTCTTCTGTTCTCCATTTTTGAGCTGGAACAATTTCATAAATCTCCCTTACAGCCTGCAAAATGCAGTGAGAACAAACAATTTGGTAACAAGACAACATGCATCTAATCAGGGGCAGTGAAACCTGTTGATTAGAAATAAAGAAAAGTTTGCATATGATGGTAAAATAAACATTTATGTAGGAACAGAAAGGGATGTAATACACAAGGAGGAGTTCTTGTTAAATCACAGACCTCATCTAACTGAAATTTGATATTGGTAAGAGAGAATAAAGCAGCAAGGTCGCAAGGATAACAAAAGCACAACAGCTTAGTCTAATTCCCAAATGGTAGCATAAATAAACTTTCCATGATAATCAATCATTACAAAATGTCACCCGCAGAGTATGTAGTTGATCAGAGTTTTCAATAGTTAAAACCGCTTTGTACCAGTATACATCCATCCTGTCACACACCCCAACTATGGTACGTGATTTAAAAACTAGAGGTGTATAGTTATAAAAATTTTGAGAGAGGTTTTTTTGTATTATAGGCATTCAAAAAATTCAAACCTGTAAAATTTTAATTTCTTGTAACACTTCTAATATTTTTTATGAAATCCAAACTATCACAACAACAAATTCATCAAAATTTGAATCTCTCGCACTCATAATAACAAAACATAACATATTTTTCTTATTAAATATCTACAATCTCTAATATAATTACAACTTTTTTTTTTGCACATGGTACACAAACAAAATATTCTTCCAAAATGTATATAATTTGAGAATAAGATTTCTGCCATATCCATCTAAACTCTAGCTACTCCAAAAAAAAAAAAAAAAAAAAACCCTGAAAAGTGGGTTATAAGCGAAAATCTAATAGATAATCATATATAAATGAGGATTTCAAAAGAAAAATTATTAATTATGATACTTCCGATTATTTTTCTCATAAATAAGTACAAACAACAATAATAATAACAAAATAATAATATAATTTAATTATTACTATATATAATACATAACTTTGGAGCATTAATTTTAGGAACTATCATCCAAAGAATGTATAACAACTTCCTCTCACTATCATTACCCAATATCATTTTACAAAATAAAAACATTATTATTAAGAAATACTTATAATTTAAATTATTAATATTAAATATAAATCAATCCCTAACCTAATTAGAAAATTATAGAATTTTAAACTTCTAAAATAGAAATTTTAATAATAAAAAATTATAAAAGATCCTTAAAATATAAGTAATTATAAAAATCTCAAAATATTTACAATGTAAACCTAAAATTTTGTATTTTGTAATCTTACACTAAAATATAAAGAGTTCTATTATAACCCAAAAATTTCTAACTACTTGCAAATAAATCCTTCTAATTTATAAAATAAAATAAAATTTTAAAAATTTTGTATTTTTACCTCCAACAAAAAATTTCACCTATTTTCATCTAATTTTCAATAATTCTTAGCAAAATTTTTAATGAAACTATCAAATTTAATTTAAAAATCTATTGATTATAAGTTCAAGAATTTAAAATGATTAAATTTCTAACTTTTAATCTATCAAAATAAAATCCAAATATTCCATTCAATTTCATCATTTTCTAATACTAAAATATAAATATTTTTTTTTTCAAAATTAAAAAAAAAAAAAGAGAATATTACTTTAAATTTTTTTCCCTTATTTCTAAACTCCTTATTTCTTTCTTTTCTCTTCAATCTCTATTCTTCTTCTTCCTCTTTTCTTTTTCTTTCCTCCTTTCTTTTTTTTCCCTCTTTCTTCTTCTTTTTCTCTTCTCTTCCTTATGCTTTTAAATTCTTCTCCTTTGTTCTTGATTTGACAAAACAAACTTATCTATGCATCCTTAAATATATAAGTATGACAACTAAATGCATAAACAAAAAAAATGGGCTTAATTTTTGGCATTTGAGTTTTAAAAAAATTTGGCTTGGATATTACAGTCCTCCCCCTTAAAAAAATTTTGTCTTTGAAATTTTAATAAGTATACTTTTAATTTTGCAATAAATGAGAATATTTTCTTGATAATTCGAATTCAAATTTTCAAGTGACTTTTTCTCTATCATAACGTTGCCACAATATTTTTACTAACGGAATAATTTTTCTGCAAAATATTTGTTCTTTACAGTCAATAACTTGAGTAAGGTTCTCCTCGTAAGAAACGTTTTCAATCAAGACAAGATTTCTTTAATCTAAAATATGAGAAAAGTTTAGTTGATACTTTTTGAGCATTGAGACATGAAAGACATTATGAATATTTGATAATTGAAGTAGTAATGTTAATCTATAAGCCACCTCACCAACTCGCTATAATATTTCAAAAAAACTAAAAAATCTTGGAGCAAGTTTTCACATTTTTTAAATATAGTAATACTAAGTTGAGGCCTAACCTTCAAGAATACATGATCAACTAACTCAAACTTTAATGATCTCTTTTTATGGTTCATATAACTCTTTTGACGATTTTGAATTGTAAGAAGCCATTGCTTGATTAATTTTACTTTTTTCATAATCTACCTCACTAACTCATGATTAACTAATAAAGTTTCACCAACTCCTACCCAACATATTGGTAATCTACAAGGCCTCCCATACAATGTCTCAAACGGATGATACTATTCCAAGGCTAGCGTAATAAATGTTATTATATGTAAACTCTACCAAAGGTAAATGTTTGATCCATAAATATAAAAAATTCAAAACATAAGATCTAAGCGTGTTTTTTGTTATCTGTATAACTCTTTTAGACTATCCATCCATTTGTAGATGATATGCTATACTAAAATTTAACTTGATACCCATTATTTTCTATAAACTCCATTAGAACCTAGATGTAAATCACATGTACCTATTAAAAATAATAGATAGAGGCACCTTATGCAGTCTAACTATCTCTTAAACATATGATCTACCCAAAGCATAAGAGAATTCGTATTTTTAGTAGATAAAAAGTAGATTTTGTTAATATATCCATAACTACCCATATACCATCATAACTCTTTCAAGTCTGAGGGAGTCCTCTCACAAAATTCATAGTGACAAACTTTCATTTTCATTCAGACATCAAGAGAGACTGATGTAATTTAACTAGCTTCTAATACTCTGCATTTATTTACTAACATACCAAACATTTGGTCACAAACTTGTCTACATTCTTTTTTATTCCTTAGCATCAGAACTGTTTACGTAACCTCTGATATATTTTTGTGTTTTTAGGATAAATAGTAAATTTATATTTATGAACCTCACTTAAAATATCGTCTTTAAATGACTCTACAGTTGACACAACTCTAAGATACATTAAGCCCATTTATTTGGTTCATGCATTTGGCCCACACACTTATGTATTTAAGTATGTGTAGATAAACTTGTTTTGTCAAATCAAGAACAAAGAAGAAGAATTTAAAAGCACTGGAAAGAAAAAGAATAGAGATTGACAAAAAAAGAAAGAAATAATAAATTTAGAAATAAGAAAATTTTTTTTAAGGTAATATTCTCTTTTGGTTTTATTTTGAAAAGAAAAATATTTATTTTTTAATGTTAGAAAGTAATGAAATTGGATGGAATATTTGAATTTTATTTTGATGGATTAAAAATTAGAAATTTAATCATTTTAAGCTCTTAAATTCAAAATCAATAAATTTTTGGATTGAATTTGATAGTTTCACAAAAAAATTTCTTAATAATTATTGAAAATTAGATAAAAATAGGTGAAATTTTTGGTTGGAGATGAAAATATAAAATTTATAAAATTTTATTTTATTTTATAAATTATGAAGATTTATTTGCAAGTAATTAAAAATTTTTGAGTCATAGTAGAATTCTTTATATTTTATTGTAAGATTGTAAAATATAAAATTTTATATTTGAATTATAAATATTTCTGATATTTTTATAATTACTTATATTTTAATAATCTTTTTGTAATTTTTTATTATTAATAATTTTAATTTTAGAGATATAAAATTCTACAATTTTTTACATCAAATCTTAATTTGATTTAGGTTAAGGATTAATTTACATTTAATATCAACAATGTAAGTTATAACTTTTTCTTAGTAATAATCCTTTTATTTTATAAAATGTTATTAAGTGATAATAATAAGAGAAAGGAGGAGTCAGCAGAGCCCACTATATTTCGATTTAGATAAGTAATTCACATATAATTGAGTATTTTAATGTTTTAAAAATTCAAAAGTAAGATTTTATACTTAATTGTTATTGTAAATATAAAATAAATTTATTTAAAACATGCAAGTCTTTTGTTTTAAACTAAATGTTGAAATATAAGATATACTTTTATTTTTAAAATGTTGATATTTTATTTTAGAAGTATAATATGGAGATTAATGTTCAAATAATATGTTACTATTTTATTATGTTTTGTATAAATTTTCAAAAAACCTTAACCAAAATATTACAATTAAATTATACTTTTTATATTTATGAAACATTGCTGAAATAACATAAATAAATTATTTTATTATTACCATGTGTACCTAGATTATGGAATAGTATAAAATATTTTGTTAATATCAGTGACTATAGAATTGATTTCAATCCTACAATAAATGCCCATAAATTTAAAATCATGGGCAATAATCATTGAGTATAAAATCTCTAAAATACACAAGTTACATATTCCTTAGATAACAATTCTAAAAATAATGTCCCAAAATTACATATTAAATATAATAATAACTAAATTGTATTGTTATTTTACTGTCATTATTATTATTTATATTTAATTATAAGAGAAATAATTGAAAGCATTATAATTAATAGTTTTTTCTTTTAAAACCTTTTTTTATATGTGATTATTTACTGAGTTTTAACTCATAACTTAATTTTTAAATTTTTTTTTTCTAAGGCAGCTAGAATTTAAGTGAATATGGCAAAAATCTTATTATCAAGCTAAATATGTTTTGAAAGAATATTTTGTTGTGTATAATGTGTGAAAAAAAATTATAATTATACTAGAGATTGTACATATTTAATAAGAAAAATGTATTATATTTTGTTATTATGGGTGCCAGGCTCTAATTTTAATGAACTTGTTATTGCAGTAGTTTGAGTTTCATAAAAGATATTAGAAGTATTACAAAAAATTAAAATTTTAGAGGTTTGAATTTTTCAAATGCCCATAATGCAGAAGAAACTCTATTAAAATTTCTATAATCACACGTCTCTAGTTTTTAAATCACTTTATAAAACCTTAAATCACATATCCTAATTTGGGGTGTGACACATCCCATATTTCTTATCCCGAAAAATCTCCTCTAGCAATAAGCGAAACTGTAGAAACGCATAATTCCAGGCATTGTCACAAAAAAATATGCATTTTGCTCACAAAAGATAGCACTTTAACTAGGAGACAGATGTTTCAGTGCAACGATAAGCTACATCTACAAACACATACTGTTGTGAAACTACGAGTTTTATAAGCACAGATGATGTGGCCATCTAACAGATCAGATGGAATACATATAATACACATAATCAAGAATTATACACTTCTGAGAAATTGTAAAATTCTTTCAGTTAGGACTACCTTATAACCAAGGGCATCATCTAGGTAATGCATGACATTATTAACTATCAATTTGAAGAATTACCTTATCAAGATTAACTGCCCGTTGTTCACAAATGGATAAAGTTCTCACGTCACTGTCATGAAGATTCTGAGAAGGTATAAATTGGTGTTCTTCCAACAATGCTTCAACATGAGTAACATGCTGTGAGCCAGGAGGGGAAAAATTGAGTAACATCAGTTAAAATATAGATCATTGCAAACAGAAAGAAATGAACTTATCATGTTAAAAAGAGTTTTATCTGATTAACTGTAGCATCATATGCCTGGCAATCCAATATTCCAGACAAGTCAACTTGACGCTGAACAGAGTGGATGATATGGGCAAGAGCGTTCATTTCATGAATTTCCTTTTCCAATTTCTCAAGAGACTCTTCAGAACACTCTGGAGAAACTAAATCAACCTTGTTAAGAATTACAACGTCCTACAGGAATAAATGAAATTTATAAGCCTCAGAAATGCTTAATCTATAATATATACAACAAAATATCCAAATATAGAAAATAAAGAAAAAAGGAGCACACACAGTTCCAGAAAATACACAGACTATTGCAACTAAATCATTTGTGAGAGTGCAATGACATGAGACTTAGAGCAAATGCTATTTGATGAATAGCTTCAGGAAATGAAGACAAGTGATGATATTTATTTATCTGGAACAAGAGGTTTTAGGCATCCACAACCTATTTAAGTAACAACAAAAGATCCAAGGTAAAAGCAGCGATTTTGAGAAATAAAGTAGATGAACTTAAAGACATAAGAATAGGCTCAAGCTTTCTTAAAGTAAATAACTATTACATACTCATCTATCAAGAACATAAATGCACGAAGACACAGTATAGTATAATTGCTTTACATTACTACAAGGCATCTAACAAGTAGCAGGACATGGGCAAAATGAGACAGTACTAGAACTACACAGAAGAGTACCAGAGAATCGTATTATTCAATTGCCAAAAGTAAATAGGAGATAATTCTAAGCAAATTTTAAAAATCATGATGAGAAAACCCCATAAGCAGTATCCTTAGTTCTACGAGATGTAATGAACCATTTAAGAATGGTAATGACATGATCTGGCTGATGAACAATTCAAATAGTCAACAATAATCCAAAAATATGGCAATTTGAAGTATAAACCAAGCAGATGTGTTAAATTATATTGCTTACAGTAACAATAGAATCAAACCTGACTGCTGATTCCAGCTGGTCATCCAACCAAAGAACAGATGCCAGAGGAGCAGGATTTGCTAACCCAGTGGTCTCAAGCAATATATGATCAAGTCTACACATGACACAACAACAATTCACCCCATTAATTTGTGAAAGTGACTTTATCATTTTGATGAAATATTTCCACATACAAACTGATAAACTATCAAATTTCCCTTAAGTTGACTCCTAAAATAAAGATAAAAAAATGCACTACTACCTTTCTTTCCTCTGTACAAGTTGCTCTAGTGCTTGAACTAAACTATGCTTTACGGTGCAACATATGCACTCATTTGCAAACTCAACCCGCTCTTCAACAAGCGCACCCCCTTCTCCTTCATTTATCATTGCCCTCTCGACCCCTATCTCTTCACCGAACTCGTTCAAGATGACAGCAATTCTCTTACCATGTTGTGCATTCAAGATGTAATTAACAAGCTGAAATTCATAGCCCCAATTGTAATTTTACAAGTTGGCGGAAACTAAAAGAAACTAATCCTTCATTAAATCACATACATTATTACTTCTCTAAATTGAAACCTTAGTAAAATTTTCCAACTTGTATCCATTCTTCCCTACACATAACTCCCAACGACCACCAAAACCTTATCACATAACTATCATCGCATGTCTTCGTTAATGTTGTGAAACTGAAGATACCCTAATACAAGTGAAGCAAATGCAACAAACCCACCAAAACACAGCACTATGAAACAGTTATTGCATGCATATTGGAAGCATAATCACACAAACAAATAATTAAAAAACTCGACAAGAAGTAATAACAATAAGTTTTTCAATTACTGTGGATTTGCCAGCTCCAAAAAAGCCAGTGATGACGGTCACGCCAAGTGCAACGTCCCCATTTTCGGGGGAGTAGGAGGATTCAGTCGCAGTTTCTTCAATTTGCACAGCTAGAGGTGGATTGGATTGTCTTCTTCCTCCATTTTCAACAAAAATCCAACCTCCACTCCAGCTTACACACTGCCTGTCCTTGTCATCCTCAGCTGTCCTCCCAAATAAGATGATACTATTAGGCCTAGAGAATGATGGGCTGAGCCTTTGGGTGAATAAAGAATACCAAAACCTCAAAGCCCACCCAACTCTCGTCCATGGTGGATATTCAACGATTTAAAAAATGCAAAATCCATGCAATAATATTTAATTAATTAAGTAATTAAATAATTAATTAATTAATTAACGTTACTACGGTCAAAATATGCACGCCATGCCAAGTCCTTTGCCTCCACATTACATTCTTTGACATACAAACATCAATTTTTGCCCTAATATTATGGACCATCTAACTTGACCAATGAATTTAATTTTTTTTTGCAATTTTTTAACTACTATATTATTAAAAATCTAGAAAATTAGCAAAAAAAATGACAAATCCCATTACTAATTATAAAGAGAAATGAAAGTATTTCTTACTTTTGGACTTGACATTTTTATTATTTCTTTGTCATTAGGGGAGAAATTTTGGAATTAATGTTGATATATAAGTATCTTATGATCCAAATATAAGGTTAATTATTAATCAACCCATGATTATTAGTATTGACGGAGGGGAAGAATTGAGATCGATTTAATTATTAGGTGAGTGATGTGGCATGGCATAATGAAGAAATTGGTGCTGCCATTTATTACATGATTGACCCAGGTTGCCACTAAATTGAGAGTTTATTGGGTGCTAGTTGCTGCTTAATCCCCCTAAAACCCATAATTAACATTGTGGATTACCATCAAATAAAGGCAAGACACGGCATTATTTAAAATTATAGATGATTTTGGAGACAAATAGAAAAGACGATCAGTTAATATTTAATATTAATCTAAAATTTTAACAAGCGTCAGACTTTAAAAATTGGTTTAGAATTTCAAATGAAAAGACCGAAGGTCACGCCTCCATAAACATATTGATTTGCTAGCCTGGCCGTGATGGGTATCAAAGACCCAATTTCCTGTGGTGCACACATTTGATCACAAAGTCAAAATGTACAGATAAGCCACACTTGCCATGCATGATGTCCCAAACGGGAAAAAGGAAAGGCTTATAAAGTAACATAATCAAGTTGGTGCTTATTATAGAATGCAATAATGAGTGTGAACTCAGGACTTTCGAAAATACTCAGCGGCCACCACCACCACCACCACCATCACTACCACCACCACCACACAGTCTTAATCTCCAGTTAGCCAGCAATTACCACCGTTTTTATTGATTTTTTTCAACGACCCATTTCACATTTTCATTCTTTATCCCTTTCTCGATCCTCTGTTTATATATAAATCTAAAACCAACTTTCTCTCTTGTTTTTCTCCCCATATCTCTGTGAAGTATATTCTTAACCTGTCCTTGGATAATCCAAAACACCAGTCTCAGACTCTCCCTGTACAATACATAAATCGTTATCTGTTACTTGTTCTGCTGTCTGGATTGTTAAACCATGCTGTTCAGGAAAGACATTGCTCTGGTTGTAGTAATACTGGTCGTTTTTGGGATCCAGACATGCGTTTCACAGATTCACAGAACAAGTTTTCCAAAGGGTTTTGTTTTTGGGACTGCCTCTTCAGCTTTCCAGGTTGGTATTATCAACATTTTTTCCTCTTTGAAATTTTGTGCTTAACCATGGAATACAACAGTGCGCGTATATCCTGTTTTTCACGTGAACATGCCCATGGCCGAAGCCACTACCTAACCTAGTTGTTTAGAGTTGCTTTCACTTTTGCAAGACGACAAAAGGTTTCCTGTCATCTGAGTTGTTTCGGTTTCCAGTGATGAATGTAGAGAGGGAGAGCCGAAAAATGATAAAAATATCTTTTGCTTTTCGGTTCTTCTTTTCTTCTCGCGAGTGCACAGTGTACATGTCAATTTATTAATTATTTATTTTATTTATTGTTTTGGCAGTATGAAGGAGCTGTGAAAGAGGATGGAAGGGGACCTACAGTCTGGGACACATTTTCACACACTGCTGGTAACTATTTTATTTTTTTAATTATTTTATTTTGCTTAAAACGTGCAATATAATATGCAATTTGCAATGAAATTATGAACAATAAGAGCACAAACGCGAGAGAATTTGGCAATAAATCATTCAAACTTTCATTAGCTATAGCAGTAATATTGCCTTGCATTCTGCTGCAGGTAAGATAATCGATTCCAGTAATGCTGACGTTGCCGTGGATCAGTACCATCGTTTTACTGTAAGTCCATCCAGCAATTAACAAGGAATTAAACTTTAATTTCCTGAACAAAATAAACAATAGCATACAATATATGGTGTTGGAACAGGAAGATATACAACTTATGAAGGACATGGGAATGGATTCGTACAGGTTTTCCGTTGCTTGGTCTCGGATTTTCCCCAGTAAGCTTTTCACATTATGATATTCTCCCCTGTTACTTTGACATTCAGTTACAAAATTTGTAACATTTTCCCAGCATATTGCAGATGGATCGGGAGAGATAAATCTGGCAGGGGTTGATCATTACAATAAACTCATCGATGCTTTACTTGCTAAAGGTATGTATCTTTCGAGCTTTATTTATACTTACGTGATAGTGATACTGCACTTTATATCTCTCGTCATGGATTAACATATGTGTGCAGGGATTGAACCGTACGTGACCCTTTACCACTGGGACCTTCCTCAAGCCTTGGAAGACAAATACAATGGATGGCTTGATCGCCAAATCATGTAACCAAAACTTCTCCCACTTGTGTAAATACTGTAGATTGAATTTATGAGTTCAAATCATATATGTGACATTACACATTTACAGAAAGGACTTTGCTACATACGCCGAAACATGCTTTCAGAAATTTGGTGACAGGGTGAAGCACTGGATCACGTTCAACGAGCCACATACATTTTCTATACAAGGCTATGATGTGGGTCTGCAGGCGCCTGGACGGTGCTCGATCCTTCTGCGTCTGTTCTGCAGGGCTGGAAATTCTGCAACTGAGCCTTACATAGTTGCTCACAATGTCCTCCTTTCTCATGCAACAGTGGCAGATATATACAGGAAAAAATATAAGGTGAAGTGTAGATCATTCATTGAGCTAAATATATGCACTGGCATCCCCAACAGCAACAATTTTTATTGTGTTAAACAACACAAGGTGGAACTAAAATCACTCGGTCACTATGCAGGCGAAACAGCGTGGATCAGTTGGGTTATCATTTGATGTTATGTGGTTTGAACCTGCAACAAACTCCACAGAAGACATTGAAGCAACACAAAGAGCTCAAGATTTCCAGCTTGGCTGGTAAACAATATTTAGTCAATTGCGTCTTTCTAGAGTATAGGAAGAGAAATACTTGTGTCATTCCATTTCTTTTTCTTTCTTTCACTTATGACTTCGAGTAATTGTATTTGTATCTGCAGGTTTCTAGACCCTTTGATGTTTGGGGATTATCCAAGGTCAATGAGGACTAGCGTAGGAAGTCGGCTGCCAAGATTTTCCACCTCTGAGGCAACTCTTCTCAAGGACTCTTTGGATTTTGTGGGAATAAATCACTACACCACATACTATGCCAAACATAATGCAACAAGTTTACTCGGGGTTCTGCTTAATGACTCTCTTGCAGACTCCAGTGCCATTACTCTCCGTAAGTAAACAGAATACCGAATTTAAGATTATACAGGACTAGAGCTACCATGTTTAGTCAGAATAATCCTTATTACTTAGGTTTTAAAAATATCACTAATGAGGGTGCTACGGTTTTTGTTTTCCTATGGTTTTCAGCATTCAAAGGTGTGAAACCTATTGCTGACAGGGTATGTAATCCATTAAAGATGCAATTTTTTTCTCGCAACACCAATAGTTTCTTCTGCCTAACTATTGGTGTAATTGCAGGCAAATTCAATATGGCTGTACATAGTGCCTGAAGGGATGAGAAGCTTAATGAATTACATCAAACAGAAGTATGGGAACCCTCCTGTTATTATCACTGAAAATGGTAATCTTCTTCAAATGCCCTGTTTAGATTTATCAACTTCTTTTCAACAAAATCATTTTCTATTGAAAGGAAAGAAAAACTAGAGCTGGATATTCATCTTTCGTGGGTCATATTACAGGGATGGATGATCCAAACAGTCAATTTATCTCCATCAAACAAGCTCAGAAGGATGACAAAAGAATCAAATATCACAATGATTATCTAACAAACTTGCTGGCTGCTATCAAGTATGTAATAACAATATATGTTACTGTTTGATAATATACAGAAAATCAAAGAAAAAAAGCATTTACGATTGGAGTTTTGATTAATAATGCTATGCTGCAGGGAAGATGGATGCAATGTGCAAGGGTATTTTGTGTGGTCTTTATTGGATAACTGGGAGTGGGCAGCTGGATACACTTCAAGATTTGGCCTATATTTTGTGGATTATAAAGACAACTTCAAGAGATACCCCAAAAATTCTGTTCAATGGTTCAAGAATTTCCTTACTTCATTAAATTGAAAGGGAATTACGTTACTGTGAGGACATCGGCTTCCAATTTTGTACTTGTGTTAGTGGTCAATTTTTAGTATTGTTCCCCGTGAAATAAATACAGAACACAGAATCTGCAATCACCCATGAGTTTATAAAAAACAATTTCTCAGCTTTGCTGCATTATTCTGAAAGAATTTTACTAATTAATGATATTACAAATTTTCCAAAATAAAAATCGTTGCTTTTTTGTTTTCCCTTTTTATAGAAATATTTACTCTTATTAATAATATTTTTACTAATTTTGAGATTTGAGCTTCCCTTGGTTATTCTATGTCAAAATTATGCTTGGTGCAGAATGCAAGAAGTCGATCATCGAGCACAGTTGTGAATTGAAACGAAGATTACTTCTTCATTAATTGAAGATAAGCAAACAGAAAGAATGAATATGAGTTCCCTAATCTTCTCTTATTTACTCAACTAAGCATATATGTTGGCATCTGAAATGCAGATTAGCACAACACGAGCTGTTCTTGATTGGCTAGTTATCAACCCCCCACAGGAAAATTCTTGCCCTCGAAGACATCGCCAAATTTCCAGCCAGCCGGTGCAACGTTATCAGATTGCACCATTTTTCCATCACTAGCAGTGACTTGAAATGACAAACTTTGCCCGAGTAGCTGCGCAGAAGTTTGCCAATTTTGGCCCCAATTTCTCGACATCTGAATCCAATTGGTGCTCGACCCTTTTATCTTCACGTCTATCACTTCTCCAGCGCCCGCAACATTGTACACTAAAACGAGTATCCAATAAGGATTTCCCTTAATTTCGAACTTAATCCCTCCAGATTTAACACATGTAACTCTTTGGTACAAGACAGGAACAATGCCAGCTTCATACTTTGCAATCAGTCGAAACATAGGTTGTGATAAATCGAAATGCTGTAGAGGAGGATTGCACCAATTTTCTTCAGGTTTGCTATAATTAGGAGGACAGAAGTTTGTCGCAGTTACAAGTATGACACCGTTCAGGCACCATTGCTTGGAGTCATGACACATGATTTGATAGCAGGCTCCGCAGGTTTGGCCTTTATTGAAGAGCACTGTGCTTAAAGCTGTTGTGTTGAGATCGTACCCTTGTTTAAACAGATCGCCATAGCCACAAGCTCCTTCTGCACTAACCCATTGTTAAACATAAAAAACTTGGTGATTAGGATCGTAAGTAAAGAGAAAATGATGATCAGTGACTACTTACGCATGGTTTCCCTGCCACTCATGTCACCATAAAACGTAGCATGCGCAGCAGTCCAGCCATTTAACGTCGAAGTTGCAGAGATAAAAGGACACAGTGCCGCCATAACCATTAGCAGAAGAAGAGAAATCTCACCAGACATTTTAGATCTCTTATAGGATGATAACACTTGAAAGTCAATTGTTAATTACTTGTATGCTTGGAAAAAGACGAAGAGAATGGCAGGTTATATAGGAGATATAGGATAAATGTAGCAAGAAAAGGAAGCTTGAATTGGTTAATTGAAATTAATGGAGCAAAGCTCAGTGTAAGCCATGCAAGTTGTTAGACAGAGTTCACTTAATTGTGATTGTCTTATGTTAATAAATGAACATTATTAGACATTCAAAAATTTACTAAAAAAAGATTAATTTTAACATTCATAATGTGAACAGTTTTAATGTGTAAACATGCTTTAAATGTTATCCCATAAATTTTATTCCATCACAGCATCCATGATGTGATGAGATTGCTTTCAATCAATGAAAAGATAAAATTATTTTTATTGATAATTTAAATAAAATTAAATTGAATCTATTATTTAATTTGTATAGTCTCATTAAGTGGGATTTGCTTCAATTTTTTGAAATATCTACCAATAAAAATAATTCTGTCTTTTCATTAATTGAATAATATTATAATATCATTATAATTAATATAATGGAATAGTCATATTTAAAATTCTCTTTTAGAATAATCATCATTATTATTATTAAAAATAATTAATAGTTATTTATTATTATATACATGCTATAAATTTTAACTTTACTTATATTTAATCGAATTATTATATGGTTGAAATTTGGATTTGTGAAATTTATTCAGACAAATCATAATATTTAAGTAAATTGAGAATGTGTTTAAAATTATGAGTAATTTTAAAATCACGACAATTAAAATAATTTATAAACACTAATTTTTTACTTAGAAGTCTTATTTAATGTCACTTTTATTTTACTTAATATCTAATAATTTTACAATAATACAATCCCCGGGATGCACTATTTTCCATAATCATTATATTAATAATTGTATTAAAAATAATTATTAATACTAACTAAAACATGATAGCATTGTTGACATATAAAGTTTGTATATTTATTTTACTGTGCCAAGCATTATTCATTTAATGATGCATAATTGTAATATTAAAAAATGGTGGGGAGATTAATGAAATTTTAGTTATTTTTAATTATTATTATTTCACGGTTTAAAAAAAAAAGGCCCGTCATTTCCTGCCTTGTTGGGCTCAGTATCATGAGTTTGATCCGCTATTTTTTTTTTAAAAGATATATTAAATTATATGTGAAATATTATATTTATAAATTTTTTTTAAAAAAATTTATTCGATATAAAATTTTATTATATTCTCTTTTACTTAATTTTATAATACTTTTATTATAATAGAATTCTTTATATACTTGTTTTGTTTTTTTTTTAGGCTTATAAATTTTTTATAGACGTATTCAATACGTATTCGATATATAAAAATGTTTAATTGAGATATTAAAATTAAATTTATTTTAATTTTAATATTATTTATTATAAATTAAATTATTATTTTAAAAAATATATTTAATAAAAGATGTAAAACTCGCTCATATAAATTTTAAGAATTTTTTATTCTTATTTTTAAATTGGAATCTGTCATGTTGGGCTGAAAATGGGTCTAATTTCGGTCCAAGTCTATGACAAATGATCCGATCCAAAACCCAAAACCGACCCATCGCAACCAATATTCGCTATTATGGTACGATTAGCCGACAAGTCGGATTAGGATTCACATGGTATAAATTAGGAAATGGAAATCCTGATCGAGGGAGGATTCATAATTCCAAACAAGCAAGAATGAAAACCGACGAAGAAACGTCGAAAGATAACAACCGTTCGTCCGACGAAGAGAGGACGTTGAAAGAAGATAGCCAATCGCCCGACGAAGAGAAGAAGAGCAAACAATTAAAAGAAGAACAGAAAGTACTGCAGCTTTTCAATGCAAGAATGCAAGAACGTGAGTGCAAGCAACACGAGACAGATTTCCAGGATTCATTACCTGTAGGGTACCGTTTCTGGCCTTCTGGGCATGAATTAATCAAACCCTATCTTCTTGGTAAGATCTTGGGGGAACCGGTTCATCCAGATAGGATCAAAGATGTCACATTGTCAGATTTTGATCCTAATGAACTCCCATTCGGTAAGCCGTGTCTTCAGTTTGTATATTTACTTGGGGTGTTGGTGTAATGTTCTAATGGTAGTCTTTTTCTTTCTTTTCGAATGTAGACAAGTTATACAAACCGAATGAAGCTTATTTTTACGTGTGCTTAGAGCATAGATGTGCCGAGGGTTTGGCGTTAAGAGTGGCTACGAAGGGTGGATATTGGGAAGCTGCCGGCAGTAATGTGCCAGTGTTTTCTGATACAGCCAAGAAAACAGTGGTGGGGTTTAAGAAACACTGGACATTCTTCTGGGGAGAAGCACCAACAGGGAGAAGGAGTATTTGGAGCATGAGTGAATATAGGATCAATCCTCTTTTAATTACAACCGATCAATTGAACGAAGATCTTAAATACAGGGTACAAAAGCAAATCTCTTCTCTCGTCTTTGATTTTGAGTTTTAACTGGTTGTTATTATGTACTAATTTACTTTGCTCTGTGTCTGCAGATGATGAATTACGGGGTATGCAAAATTAAAAAGCGATCGCTGGTGCATTTGAACGATTCATCTTCTTTTCAATAAACGGGAAATCTTACCTGGGAATGAACCAGAGTCCGCTATGCTATAGTTTTAGTTTTATGCAAGAATCGTTGATTTCAGATTTCTATGCGATGGCATAACTGAATTTACATTTCTATTTTGGATGAATTCACTCATTTGATTTCATCAGGTGTTTGAAAATTTGGAGCTATCTTCATGGATGCAGATAAGCAAGTTAAGTTATGACTTTAAATTATTAGGTTAGTCCATTATTAAACATTAATTAATATTTTTATATTAAAGCCGAGACTCTCCTGTTACACCCTCTTTCTATTCAAAGGATTAGTTTTGATTAATAAGGTCAAAAATTATTAGGTTATTCGCCCAATACTCAATATCAATTAGTACTTTTATATTAAACGGGAGACTCTTTTGTTACACTCATTCTATTTAAAAAGGATGCTTTTGATTAATAGGTTCAAAAATTATTATGTTCAATGTTTCATCAATTAAGTTGTTGTTTTTGAATCCCAGACTATGACATTGATTGAGTTGTTTTTCAAATATACAAACAATATTCAAATTTCCAAAACAATTTAAATGAGGTCAAGAGCCTATTTGATTTACAATTCCCCTACAAATCTTTGCTTTTGAAAGAGAGAGAATAATTCTTAGTGGAGAGTCTTAGGTTGTGTTTGTTTTTAAGAAAGGAAAGGAAAAAAGAAAGAAAAGGAAAAAAAAAGAAAAGAAAAAGGATAATGAATATATTTTTTTATTTATTTTATGGATGGAATAATAGAAGAAATAAATTTTATTATATTTTATTTAGATAAAAATATCCTTTTATATTAAAATATAAAATAATTTATATATTTAATAATTAAAAAATAAATTAATTTTTTATTTCAATT